>JANAVB010017199.1:5116792-5304815 GCA_029216955.1 Iris pallida | reverse complement strand
GACTCGCCTGAAGTGCCAAATCGGCGACCTTAAGTCGGAAGTATCCTTCTATGTCATCGACGCAGACACCTCCTACAATATTCTCCTGGGGCGTCCGTGGATACACGATTACATGATCGTGCCCTCCATATTGTACCAGTGCTTCAAGTACGTTGACAAGCACGGCTTCGTCAGAACAAAATTTGCTGACATCGATCCCTTCAAAGGGGTCGAATCCTACTATTCGGATTCCTGCTTGTACGAGAACTCAAAGAGGCATCTGGTCAAGAAGGATGCTCAAGAGCAGACAGAGGCAATTGCGGGGCCGGAGGAACCCTTGAGAATCCATCTCTAGCCCCACAAACCAGGAAGGACTGCACCTCTTACAGCCTCTCTGCGTAGAGAAACAACGAGTCTCCCAGTGCTCACTATACAGAAGGAGCAGATGATAATCCGAATGCCAAGGTCTGGCCAAGCGCCAAGACCCACTATAGAGCCGTTGACAATTATGTCGCCTAGAGCTGGTCAACAACAAACAAAAGAGTCCAATCCTTCTGTCAAGCCAATGACGATTCGTCTTTCCAAGATGAGTCGACAGCCGATCACGAAGTCGGGGGTTGCAAGTGAGCCAACAACTTCCCGTCTTGCACCAAACACTAAGCTGGGGGTCGCTAGTGCACCAACAACTCCACGTTCAGCACCGCCAGTTGATCCCCTGATGATTAAGCTGTCCAGGTCGTCCTCCCAGTCTTCATTGACACAGGGGGTGGCCGAAGAAGAGTTAGAGCTGGCCAAGTATGTGGCTGCTCACAATGATGTTTCGTCTGCAGATGATGTAATTCTACCGGAAAAGATACCTTACTTCATCAATAAAGGGTTATCTTTAAACTACATCGAGCTTAATCAGCTTTGTACAATGAATGATATAGAATACGGTATAGGCACCCACCTACACACACATGTGACATATGTCTACACCGTAAACCAACTTACTCCCGTAGAAGACGCTTGCTTCATAGTCGAAGGAGAGGATCATCTAATCATCTTCGGCCGGAAGAATGATCCACAACCCTTCAGGGTAGAAGAAGTTGATCTCGAACCTGACACTGCGAGACTGCCCCTTTATCTGTATAGCTCCCGATCCAAGTACCTCATGCAAAAACAGGGGTATGATCTGGAGATTACGCCAGGCTTAAACTACGACACTGGTTGGCGGTTACCTTTGCAGTTGCCAATCCCGGCTGGGAAACCACGAGATTATTATAACAAAACCAGATGTGGGCTAGGTTATGTTACACCTGCAACAACTCCTGAAAGCTCATATGAGGAACGTGACTGGCATTCATATTAAACCGGATCACCAACTTTTGATTCGGATGTCCGCATTGGGGACGTATTCAGCCAAGTTCTGTCTGTCAATATGGCATTTGCTGATGCCTACGAGGAAGATGAAGACATACCCGAACTTCTAGAGTTAGAACCTTGGGTCCAGCAATTAGATGCACAGTAGGAGAAATGCTTCGAACTTCGTGATCCTTCTACTGAAGATGAGGTGATACAAGTTGACCTCGGCGATGAGTCCTCTCCAAAGCCAATCTTCGTCAGCAAAAGCCTGACAGACGAAGAGCGGGAGGCACTTTTGCAACTCGTCAGAGAGTACATTGACGTGTTCACCTGGAGCTATGAGGACATGCCAGGGCTAAACCCCAAGGTGGCACTTTATAAACTCAACATTCATCCGGACGCAAAGCCGGTCAAGCAACAGTAAAGACGTTTCTGCCCGGACATCATGAACTCCATTGAAGCTGAGGTCAACAAACTGATAGCAAGCGACTTCATTCGGGAAGAGCAACATCCAGACTGGGTCGCTAACATAGTACCAGTCCTCAAGAAGAATAGAAAGATTCGAATTTGCATCGACTTCCAGAATCTAAACGAAGTATGTCCTAAAGATGAGTTTCCTCTTCCCATCACGGACATCATGATCGACAACACATGTGGCTTTGAGCGCATGTCATTCATGGATGGCTTCTCAGGATACAACCAAATTAAGATGTTTCCTGACGATGAAAAGCATACATCATTCCGAACACAGATTGGTGTGTACTGTTACACAGTCATGTCCTTCGGTTTAAAGAATGCCGGCACCACATATCAAAGAGCCATGGGTGTCATCTTTAGAGATCACCTACGTAAGATCATGGAGTGTTATGTTGATGACATCGCTGTCAAAAGCCGCTCTAAAGGAGACCATCTGCAGGATCTGAGGACGGTATTCGACCTGATGCGAGCGCACAACTTGAAGATGAATCCTACCAAGTCCTTCTTGGACGTATCTAGTGGAAAATTCCTGGGTTTTATCATTACTGCCCAGGGAATTCATATAGATCCGGAGAAGACGAAGGCAATTATGGAGATGGGTCCCCCGAGAAATTTTTATGAACTCCGAGGTCATCAAGGGAGGCTAGCTTACATCAGGAGGTTCATCTCTAACCTCTCTGGGCGATGTCAACCATTCACTCACCTCATGGAGAAGGGTATCTCATTCATATGGGATGAAGAGTGCCAACGCGCGTTCGACAACATCAAAGAATATCTGTCAAATCCTCCAGTTCTGGTGGCTCCTGTTGCTGGAAATCCGTTCTTGCTTTACGTCCGAGCGATGGAGCATTCCCTCGGTGCTCTACTAGCACAGAATAATGATGCAGGGCATGAATAGGCTATCTATTACCTTAGCCGAATGATGATTGGACCTGAGCATAGATACACCGCCGTAGAGAAGGAATGACTTGCTCTAGTGTTCGCTATCCAGAAGATGCGATACTATGTTACAGGACAAACCATCTATGTCATATCAAGAGTTAACCCCCTCAGGGTTCTTATGACCAAGCCAGGGGCACTCAGCTCTTGCCTCGCTACCTGGGCGATATTATTGTCTCCCTACGACATGATCTTCGTTCCGCAAAAGGCTGTTAAAGGTCAAGCTCTGGCAGACTTTTTAGCAGCCCATCCAAGTTCAGAGTTAACCAGAATATATGAAGAGATTCCAGATGAGATCGCCAATTCAAACATGGACTCCGATGATTCCGTCTGGCAAATTTTCTTCGACGGTGCTTCAAGAACCGGGCCCAAGGGGAAGATTTTCGCTGGGGTTGGAGTGGTACTGATTTCTCCCTCTGGCTTGGTGATCAACCAAGCATATTCCCTTACAGAACCCTGCTAGAACAACATAGCCGAGTACAATGCCTTGGTTATTGGCCTCCGACTTACAAAAAAAATAGGGGGTAGAGTACCTAGAGATATATGGCAATTCACAATTAATCGTCAATCAGATCCGGGGTTCATATGAAGTTCGCCATGAAGACATGATCCCCTATCATCAGATTGCAATCGCCATCATCACGTCCCTGAAAGGGTTCTTTATAGAACATGTTCTAAGACTCCAAAACATTGAAGCCGACGCCTTAGCAGGACTGGCTGCTTCTCTAGCAGTCCCAAATTATACTCATCATTTGGTTGACGTAATAGGCCATGAATTGGTCTGTCCTAAGAACAACGTCCAATTTACTGAGAGTTATTCTGCCCTGACGGTCGACGAAACGCAGGACTGGAGGCTCCTATTTATCGACTTCGTAGTCTATGGCATCTTACCGAAAAATTCGAAAGAAGCTACCTCTATCAGAAGAGGTTCTCTCAGATTCTTCTACGATACAGAAACAAAGATGCTGTATCGACCATCAAACGACAGATTACTGCTTCGGTGTCTGTCCAATACAGAAGCCAAAGAAGCTGTACGTGAAGCACATGACGGCGTCTGCAGGGACCATCAGCCTGGCCTAAAATTGTAAGATCGCCTTCGCCGGATGGGTTACTACTGGCCTACGATGGTGGCAGACGCGATAGACTATGCAAAAAAATGTAAAGCCTGTCAGGTTCACGCTGATTTCATACACCAACCATCTGAATTCCTATACCCAACGGTGGCATCCTAGCCATTTGGGGCATGGGGAATGGATATCATCGGTCCAATCACTCCATCTTCGTCCAGAGGACACCGCTTCATACTAGCGATTACGGATTACTTCTCCAAGTGGGCGGAAGCTATCCCGCTTGCAGAGGTAAAGACATCAAAAGTGATCAGCTTCCTCAAGCATCACGTCATCTATCGCTTCGGGCTGCCTCGAAGGATCATCCACGACAACGGTCCGTAGTTCGTAAGCCACGCCTTCTATCGGTTTTGCGACAAACATCGGATCCAAAATGTTGCTTCAATATCGTACAATCCAGCGATGAATGGATTGGCAGAAGCATTCAACCAAACCATAATCAAGCTGCTCAAAAAGTTCGTATCTTCCAACAAACACGACTGGAATAAAAAGCTTGGCGAATGCTTATGGGGGTACCGTACTACAGTCCGGACAGCCACCAAAAACACACCATTCTTTCTGGTGTATGGGAGTGAGGCGGTTCTCCCACTGGAGACTCAAATCCCTTCGCTCTGCGTCACCCTCACCTATCTATTGACAACGGATGACAATTACCATCGTCGCCTGCAAGAGTTGGAGGCCTTAGACGAAAAGCGCCTGTTAGCTCAACAACGAATCAAGCTATATCAGGCGTGCATCTCTGGAGCCTTCAATAAGAAAGTTAAACTCAGAACATTCCAAGTAGGCGATCTCGTTCTGGCAGTTCGAAGGCAGATGGTTGTGACTCACAAAACCGTCGGCAAATTCCAGCTAAAATGGGAAGGCCCATTTGTCATTGAGGCTGTATTCTCCAACAGAGATTACCGCCTCGTGAAACAAAATGAAGACTTGCTCATGTTGCCCGTCAACGACATGTTCCTAAAGAAGTATTATGTCTTAACGACATCCTCGAAATCAATCGGACTGTTAAGTTATGTACCCTTAGGTACTGCTGAACTTACACTTTGGTCATTCCAAATGAATTTATATCGCATCTTCTGGGTAGTAAGTCATGTATGATCATACCTCTGAACTTTCTTCCTAAAAGAGCTCCTACCTCATGATCTACTACCCGCACTTTCAGTGCATAAAAAGGGTAACAGATCCACAAATTTCCTGAAACAGCCACGTCGATGTCACTTCTGAGTTGTTTCACTTCCATCAAAAACAAACCACCCCTTACATAGAACTTCTACGTCCATATTACCTCTGAGTTGTTCTCTATACCCTTCATAGAGTCCACTCCTACCACGTCCTCATTACCTCCGAGTAGGAAGACTCCATTGAATAAACCCTCATACTTACCACGTCCTCATTACCTCTAAGTAAGTATGTTGGTTCTCTCTCGACTTATTATCCGTATCCAAAACCAGGGTACGCCAAAGGTAATAGGCCCACAAATGTCCTCAGTTGACCACAAATATCCACAGTTGACCATAAGTGTCTGTTATTGACCACAAATGTTGTACTAGATCTCCTAGTATATACGCCTCTTTTCTCATTATCATACGCCTTCGGAGCCCAGCTATTCCATGGCGTTCTTTCGCCCAATACCAAGAACTTCCACGTCCATCTCACCACGGAATCGTTCTAGGTATCTCTATCAAACTTGTTATCCATACCTACAACCAAGGTATGCCAAGGGTAATAGGTCCACAAAAAGTCCCCCAGTGGGGCAAATATCACGAATACCAAAGATACAGTACAAGCAGATGATGAATGATGAAAACATAGTCATTTATTGAAAAGCTAAAGTACTACATATTCGGGGACCACATTCCTGTCAAAATGAAGGAAACAGACAAAGAAAGAAAGGAAAAAGGCCGACTATGGTTCGGCTACACATAATTCTCTGAGATGGTCCCTCAGCACGGCGGTCGACCGCTCAAATCGCAGCTTGGCCCGGCGTTCAGCCACCTCAGTCAACCGCTCCGTATCCTCCAGATGTGCGTGGGCCTGCCAGCCATCTTCGAGTCTCTTCAGAGCACGCTCTAGGCCAGCAGAAGCTCGGGTGACCTTTTCGGCCTCCTCAACGATTAGCTCTTTATCCGCACGGGAGGCCTCGAGCTCAGATTCTAAGAAAGCCAGCTTCCTCTGGATCTCGAGGATCTGCTCCCTCATATCAATTATTCCGTGAGAGGTGGCCGCTTCTCGAGCCAAGCAATTCTCGCTCCTGCGGCTCAGCTGATCATACTGGAGAGACAGACCGTCGAGGTCCTTCATTATAACCGGCTTAGACGCATCTCGTGTAGCCCTTATCTTCTCCAGGACAGTGATAAGGAAAGCCCGCTCCTGATCTATCGTAGAAGACAGATCAACTTGTCACAGTACTTAAAACTGGGCCACAAGCTGATCCACTTCTAGCAATTTGGGCTCCAGCAGCTCAACTATCCCCGCCCCACCAGAAAGGGTTCTAAGAATTTCAATCTGGCCACGAGTGCATTGACGGGCCAGGGCAAAAGAAATCCCCCTTTACACAGCGGCTTTGACTCCTCGTCTCAGGTGACGGTAGAAACTGTCAACCACATCCCTTGACGATTCATCCAAAACTTTCGAAGAAGACGGCGTCAAAGGAAGAGTGGCTGGCAGAGTCGAAGAAGATGCAACAGAACTTGATACCCCTACCATGAGTTAAACAAATTTTGAACGAAAGGACGCTTGAATAGCGGCCAATTCTTCTTTCGCAGCCCGAAGAATCCGGAGACTCGACAAAGCAGAAAGGTCGACCTCCGGAGCCACATGAACATGGAAGGATGCAGGGACCATGTCTCCCCGCCCCGACAGTTCTGCCGCTCGCTCTCCCAAACTCGATTCAGCGGGAGGTCCCTCAACGTAAGCTGGAGGGGGAGGAGGTATACTCTCTTCCACTAGATTCCCTCTAGCAAACTCCCTCCCGGTAATGTCCATCATTGGCAGTAAAGGAGCAGGACATGTATATTCGAAGCAACCATCAATCAGCTTAACCCAAAGGATGTGATGATAGAGCAAGTAAACCTCCTTACTAGTCAAGACTTGGCTTATCTTACCGGGGGGAAGTTGCTGAGGCTGAGGTTCACCTACAGCCGTCGTAACCTCTTCACCAGCGACGTCCGAGCTGAATACAGCTGGTTTCTCTGCTCCATCATCCCCGAAAGGGGATACAACTGGATCAGCGTCATCCGGCTGAGACTCAGCAGTCTCGGGGATGGGTTCAACAGGGACCATATCGCCCTAGGTTGGGACGTCAACGACCGGAGAAACCTCAGCCGTCGCTGGGAGAATCCCGGCGACAAGAATCGCGGCACTCATATCTCTAACTAGAGTAGTTAGAGCCGGGTCGACCGCAGAGGCAGTAGCCGACTCAGGAAAGTCCCCTTCTCCTGACGTCTACAAAGAAAAGAAAAATGATTAGGTCATAGTTCAGGAAAAAGAAGAGCTAAAGAAGAAGATGGTTGTAAATCAATTCACCTCCGAAACGGCATCATTCTCGCCTCTCTCCTTGATGAGCAGCCCGCAGGGCTTAACCGCAGCCTATTTCACGGAGTAAGTCCTGTCGCGATCAGCGGACTCATGCCTGCTTCGCTTGTGCGAAGGACCAGGCACGACAGGCGGCTGATCCGCCACCACATCTTCTGCGGAAGGAAGAGCATTATCGGGGTCGTGCTCGTCATCCTCTTCATCCGCGTTGGCAGACTCTGAGTCTGACGCAGCGACTGTGTTCTCCCTTCTCTTCCTCGCTTTAGACCCCTTGGGCTTTTCCTCCAAACCAGTACCAGCAATGAAGCTGGTACTCGGGCCAAAACCAACATGAGGCTTGTCCACCATGACGTGGTAGAGAGCCGCCAAATACAAGATCTTTCCTGAATACCCAGTATCAAGAACTGAGAAGCTAGTACGGGTGTGAACCGTATTATAATAGTGCCAGGCCCTGATGCCATCAAGGATGCTACCTTCAAAACCCAGGCAAGAGCTGGGACTGTCCAAAAATAGCTGGCTATACCCAAACTGTCGGGCGAACCTACTAGGCAGGTAAGGCTCCAAGTAGACAGCATTGCGGTTGTGGTATACCAGGTGGAAAGGGCGAATGTTGTGCAACCAAAGGAGCATCTTGCTATCAAAGAAGTGGGGAGGCCCAATACCATCAAGATGTACGGCCCTCACTTCTTCAGCAGTAAATCGAGAAACAAAAACGAAGAAAGTATATTTGTCCACTCTTGCCAGTGCCATCCGACAGGCACGCATAGTCTCGCAATCCCAAGACAGACAGCGATACTGGAAGATAAAAGCGTCCTCGGCAGATACACCATATTCAGGGCCAGGCCTCATTAAAGACTGGAAATGCATTAGCAGCCACCTCATCAGATAATGATAGGGTAGCTCAATGCATTCAATGTCCTTCGTCGGGTCACGGGCGATGACCTTGGACGAGAAAGCATGAAGGCCACGGTGTATGCTGTACACCATGGCCGGGAGAAGAGCTTGCCTGACCCCGAGGACCAGCTTCACAGCAGGGAGGATAAAATTATGGCTGATTCTCTAAATAGAACCAGCCCTTCCTGAGACTACGCAATTCCGTAGCCACACCATCAAGAATTCGGCCAGAATAGCCTTCTCGGACAACGGTTGAGTGGCTTGATAGAAATAAGAAAAAGAGTCAGATAGACTCCCGAACCTGTCATCGGTTGTTCTTAACCTCTTGGCGGTCGATACTTGGTCCTGTACCTCCTCCCGAGTGCGAGGACTTTGGGGAGCAACCCGGCCTGAGGTACCGAGCTTAAAAAGATAAGAGAGCCAGGCCTTTGGGTGAGGAAGGTTCCCTTCCGGGCTGTCATTCTTTTTCTTTGACAGCTGCTGGCACGTGCTGTGATGATACAACAATTCCTGGTAGACGGCAACAAAGCCCGGGAACCTCTCCTCCAAATCCTCGAACTCTTCGTTCTTCAGGGTATATACTTCAAAGACTTCATCACCCCAAGGCAGCTTGGAGACGTCATGCATCTCGTGCAGAGCAAGCCCCATCTCCCCTACGGGCGTAAAGAAGGTCTCCGTGCGGCGGTTATACATCTTCAGCAGGGCCATGAATAATTTCTTGTTTATTGGCAAGCCGTGGTTGGTACCCCGAATTACATAGTAGAGTCCAATCTCGCACAGGAGAGTCTCGTATTCCCGTACGATCCACATAGATAGGTTAGTCCACGAAGGGATGGGGTGTACCCAACTCGGTAGCGACAACCGGCCAATCGGATAGGACCCCTTCCGAGCAAGCTGGTTCAGGAAAGTATCAGCTTCGGAAAACTTGAAATTGGGACCCTACACATTCAAAAAACTGCCCGAGGCCAACCCCATCACGTAGTGGCTGACGGGTACTCTGCCCGCGTACACTGATCGCATGTTATTATTGTAGTAAATTTTTCCCATAATCATCCCACTCCGGGTCGGAGTCAAGGAATCCTCCATCTTTCTATCCATCGGCAGCATGTTAAACCATGACAGTGGGAAGTGATGCTCGATCAGAGGAATATGGATCGCCATCCCATCAGAGGTAAAACTCCAACTCTCAGATATGTCCAAAACTTGGGAGTTTTTCACAGTCAGGGTGTCCCCGAAGAGGAACGCAGGCTTCAAGTGTTTGCCCCCAACAGTCCTGAGTTCATCATCCCCGAGATAAAGAAGAAGGACTACCTTTTTATGTCTTCCAGCCTCTCCAAAGGCTCATCTTTTGAAAGATGGTTCACCACATACTCGACTATGTGGTCGTACCTATAGCCCACATCAGATTGGGTGCGACCCAGTAGAGGTTCTCCCGCAGCATTAACTGGCAAATTCACTAAAAAAAGGACAAAAGAAACAAAGTCAGAAGATGGCCAGAAAACATTTAAAAGAGTTCATGCGGCTCTAATTGGACGGGTCCTTATGCGGCTCAGGTTTAAGAGAGTTCATGCGGCTCTGTTTGGACGGGTCCTTATGCGGCTCAGTTTTAACAGAGTTCATGCAGCTCTGTTTGGACGGGTCCTTATGCGGCTCAGTTTTAACAGAGTTCATGCAGCTCTGTTTGGACGGGTCCTTATGCGGCTCAGTTTTAAAAGAGTTTATGCGGCTCTGTTTGGATGGGTCCTTATGCGGTTCGATTTTAACGGAGTTCATGCGACTCTGCTTTGATGGGTTCATATGCGATTCTGTTCAAGAGACTTCATGCGGCCCAGTTCATTAGGAGCTCATGCGGCTCTGTTTAGTAGGGTCTCATGCGGCCGAGTTCAGATGCGCCTATGCGGTTCTGTTTAGCGGGGTCTAATGCGGCCGAGTTCTGACGAGCTTATGCGGATCTGTTTAGCAAAATTTCATACGGCCAGTTCAAGTGATCTTACGCGGCTATGCTTAGCGTCTGCTCATGCGGCCAGTTTAAGTGAGCTTATACGGCTCTTATTTGTGGGGCCTCATGCGGCACTGTTCGATGGGTCTTCATGCGACCCAGTTTCAAAGTGCTTATGTGGCTCGGACATGAGATGTACACGCGGCACATGCAGCACAGTATACAGATTTATCCCAATGAACTTGAACAGTTCAATGAAGAGAAAGAGCGCATTAAATGCCAAGGAGAAAGGCTTGTGCATAAAATATGCAACATAGCCAATTTCGTTAGGGTTTGAAGCGTACAGTCTTCTCCATAAATCTTACCATCGATAGCGGGATGAACATCAGGATAAACTTCGACCGCTGTAGCCGACGAGGAGGCCGCTCCCTTACCCTTCGCCGCAGCGCTAGAGGAAGCTTTAGGAGCCATTGATGATCGGAGAAGGAAGAGAAGACAGCGACTTAGGGCAAGAAAAGTTGAAGAGAAAAGAAAGTAAAGAGTCTCTCTCTTCCAAAAGCACTCGTATTTATAGGCAGACAAGGGGGGTTCGTAGACCGATAGACGCTTCGATTCATGTGCTGCCTAGGAGAAGAGACCGACTCTTGGATTTCTATCCCCTGCATGCAGAAGATTACTCGTAATTATTAAGAACAAATCTAAATATTTAAAGCTGACTCTTGGGATCCTATCCCAAAAGAAGGTTTTAAATCAAAACAAATCAAAGGCAATTAATGAGACGCCTACGTGGCATGAAGAACAGTCCATGCGACCAGAATATCCTATGCGGCCAGAACATCCATGCGGCCAGAGCAGTCCATGCGGCCAGAGGAGTCTAGGCGGTAAGAAGAGCTTATGCGGACATAGCCATGCTTCTTATTCAAAGTATTTCAATTTTACAAATTGAAAACTTTGAAGGGGGTCTTGTAGAAGCATGGAAAAGAATAGAAAAGTCCATACGGGTCAAAACAGAGGGAGTCTCATGCGGCTCAAAAGTCCCTTAGAGCCTCATGCGGCTCAAAAGACCCTTAGAACTTCATGCGGCTCGAAAGGCCCTGATAGCTCCATGCGGCTCGGAAAAAGCCACGTGGCCCCATGCGGTTCAAGATATGACTCTATAGCTGGCCATCATTTCCCTGTACAACTGGCTCATTAAATGCTCTGACACAGTGTGGTAGCTCTGACACAAAGGATTGACAGCTCTGACATAAAGGTAAAATGATGGCTCTGACATAATGACGTGCTCCTAGAGAGACGAGAAAATATTTACAGTTGGCACGATCCACTAATTCCAAAGCTCATTATACGGATCATTTAAAGGAGCTCATGCTGCTCTGAGTGGAAGGAGCTCATGCGGCTCTGAGTTGATGAAGCTTTATGCGGCTCAGTTTTAACAGAGCTCATGCGGCTCTGTTCTGATAGGTCCTCATGCGGCTCTGTCCCCATGAGACTTTATGCGGCCCAGTTTACAAGGAGGCTTATCCGGTTCTGTTTAATAGGACTTCATGCGGCTCAGTTCATCAGGAGCTTATGCGGTTTTGTTCAATGGGACTTCATGCGGCCCAGTTTATAAGGAGGCTTATGCGGTTCTGTTCAATAGGACTTCATCCGGCTCAGTTCATCAGGAGCTCATGCGGCTCTGTTCAGTGGGACTTCATTCGGTCCAATTTACAAGGGGCTTATGCGGTTCTGTTCAATGGGACTTCATGCGGACCAGTTCACCAGAAGCTCATGCGGCTCGGTCATGCGACTCATCACAAAAATGGCAGTTGGGACACGTGGCAGGAGTTGATCAAATCTCAACAATGCAAATTTGTTCCAATCGTCATAAACTGCCCAGATCGATTTTCAACAAACAATGCAGATTTGTTCCAATCAACATAAACTGCCCAGATCGATTTCCAACAAACAATGCAAATTTGTTCCAATCAACATAAGCAGCCCAGATTGATTTCTAACAAACAAGATCAAGGCTAATCTTAACCAATTCCCAACCGCCCACTTTTTAAGGAGCAATTACTGCACACCCTACTTATCACAAAGCCCTATAAATAGCAGGGGATTATTCCTTTGCAACACACAGAAAGATACGCACAGAGCCCGAGCAAAGAGACTAGCAACCCCCGCACACACAAAGAGCATTTCTTCACCAGAGCAGAAGCTACGTCCGATCGTCCAAGGAGTAAGGCAGAGTTGCTGTCGCTCTCCCGAGCCTCTACTGTTACCCTCCAGAATCAAAAATAAACAATTGTAATTTAGATTGCTTTTCCTAGGTTTTGTTCCTAGGCTCTCTTTTGTACAAACGAGTTTGTATTGAAAATCAAAGTCCAGTCCTCCCATAAAACTGTTCTGTTCTTTAGATGATCAATGGCAAACACGATGGCGACTCTGCTGGGGACTAACTTCTCCACTGCTGAGAAGTTGGTAACGTAATCGGATGCAGCCAAACTTGCCTCCACGTAACAGTACAGAAGCGAGCCCGCACGAAGTAGGCCTGGAAGGAGTGGAGGCCCATATCATTTGCTCCTCTCCAAGCTCTGGAAGAGGCGTTCTCTGCTGCCCAAGACGACGGAGAAGACTCCTATGTGGCCCCACTTCAGGCCACAGGGACCCCTGCTGTTCTCAAGTCCGGCAGAGGAAAGCACTATGATGCTGGACTTGAGGAAGCAAATGGGGACTCTATGCGGTCCAGGAAGAAATCGTATAAGGGTGTCAGCCGCATGAAGAAGGCTCATACGGCCAACAATTTCGGCCGCATGAAGGCTCATGCGGCCACTAAATCCAGCCGCATGAATGTTCCTGCGGTAGCCAAATTCAGCCGCATGAATGCTGATGTGGCCACATATGCCAGCCGCATGAATGCTGATGCAGCCAAATCCAGTCGTATGAAGTCTTATACGGCCACAAAGGCTAGTCGCATGAATGCTGATGCAGCCACGATTGCCAGCCGCATAAATGCCTATGCGGCCACCAATCCCAGCCTCAGGCCATCTGCTCCATGCGGCTCGAGTTCTGTCTTTGACCGCCTTTTATGCGGTCCTGATCTCGGATGCTCCAATGAAAATGTGCCAGACTCTGTGCGGCCCAATTTTGACTCTTCCTACTATGCGCCCTTGGGTGCTAGAGGGAAGAAGTCTAGGGCAGCGCGGGCTCGTCGAGCTCAGTCAGCTGTCCCAACCTCTGATCATCAGAGAGCTCCGCTTACTGTTAGGCGGGCCTCTGATGGAAAGTTGTACAGAACCGACCATGTCCAGCCCCCGACGGCAAACAGACAGAGTGGTTCCCAAAAGTCTCCCAATCAGGGAGCAAACATGGTGCCAACACACTCGTATACTCGGGACTCCCGGGCCCACAAAATGAGTGACTTGCTAGATGTGATTCTTCAAAAATGCAAAAAAAGAGAAGAGAGCTTGGTGTGCAGAGAGTCCTTTTATAGACATCACTGCATTCAAGTCATCGTCAACTGCTGCTGCAGCAAGGCGGCAGTTCAAGAGGACCGGCAGTCCGTCTTTCAACGACTGTAGCGGCCAAGGCCGATCCTACAACAAAACTCAGGAGACGAAGCGCTTCATGTTGCCGCCTGCAATTCTGCTCGGAGGATCCCTACCTGTCACGACCCGCACCCTAGAGTAAGGGCACGAGACGTGGGTACGTCCAGCCTACGACGCAGTATCGGCGGTAGAACGCTGTCCTAGGTCACAATCATCTAACAGTATATATATCTAAACAGTTTATACTCCCCGAACGGGGGTGACATAGCAATAATAAACTCAATCACATCTAAGGAAGAGATAGCACGATATGAACAGAACTCAAGGAAATAAAATAGATAAAACAGTAGTCTAAGATAATCCCAGCAATACAAGGTCTCAGATAAAAGAATATATACAAACTGATCTCCAAAATAGAGTCTAACTAGAACATGTCTCAAGACTGCAAAAGTAAAATAAGCCTAACTAGTCTAGTCTAGGCAGTCGGGGTAATCTCCTCAGCTAGAGCTGGGTCCTCCTCAGGGTCCAGCTCGCAGGTGTCATCTAAGGCTGCCCCGTAGTAAGTATCCAGGCAGGCCTCCTCCTCGTCCTCTGTAATATTTTCAACAGGTCCAGTCAGGACAGGAGCGAGCACAGTACATCTCAACAATTTATAGCAGGTTAGAAAATAAAATCATGCAATAAAGTAAGATACAAGTACTGAAAGAAGTGCAGTATATAAACAGAAAGAGAACTGTAATAGAAATATCTACTATACATAAAGAACTAGCAGTGACTAGTGAATCAGAGTACAATATGAACATGTAAATGGCCTGGGATGATTCTGATGCTACACTATAGAATGATTCTGATGCTACACTACTGGTGTATTATTCACATGTCCATTTATACTCCCCCGTACCCCCAATCAATACACAAGGATCCAGCCAGGTTATGTTATATGATGCTATGTAACAGACCCCGAAGGTGATAGACCCCGAAGGTGATGAACCCCGAAGGTGATAGACCCCGAAGGTGATACATAGTAGTCCCATAAATGGGATAAGGATTCCAGGAAGACTCTACGATCATAAGAGTATATGTCGTAAGTGATCAAGGAACCAATGAAGCATAGTGATACGCCATGTAAGTGAAACACACTGAACATAGAGTACTCGATGCTCCCTAAGGATAACATCTCAAGAAAGGATCCATATAGTACCAATCCGTGTGACCATCGTGATAGTACAAGTAAAGTAATCTACTGCAGGAAATAATTCTAAGCAGGATATGAAATGATCAGAGAATGTACTCGCCTGTAACTGAGTGTCCAGAATGAAATGTACTGTCCATGGAGTGGTGTCTGGCTCCTAATCAGAACAGCACAAGTCACAATAAGTCCAGAATAGTGAAATAGAGTCCTACTATGCATTCTACATGATTCTAGGTCAATCTAGACCAAAGTCAACTCTTGGTCAACTCTGGTCAACCCTAGAAGTCAAACTAGGTCAACCAAGTCTAATTGAGTCTAAACTAGGCTATTCCAATCTATACTAGCTAGCACCATGCCTAACAAGGCTAAGCAAGCCTATACTAGTTACATCACAAAATAGCATAGCTAATTTCTAGAACCCTTAGCTAGTCTACAACCTCACTATACCCATACATTAACCTCACACAAATAGTACACAATCTAGGCCAAAAGCCAAAACATACATTATATCTAACAAGGAATATATATATATATATATATAGGCACTCACACAAATTACCCACATATACATATATATGCCTACACATGTATCTCTATATAATATAACTTAGAAATTATAACCTATAGACTATATGTGTAACCCACACAACATCATATTGACATTACAATATATATATATGCCTATGCATATAGATAGGGGAAAACACAAGGCTAAGTGTCCACTGTGAATGTGTGTGTAAAGAGTAATGTGTAGCTGTGAATAGAAGGGAATCAGAAGTGTATAGATGTGCAGGAATTAATAGTAGTAAAAGAAAATATTGTGTGTGTGTGTATTCAGTGTTCACAGGAAAAACAGTAAGGGAAAAGGAAAGGCAATCCATTTTATTTAAAAACCTGCCAATAACCACTCTAGTATTCTCAGGTTTAAGGACAGGAACTCAGTTAAAAGAACAGTGTATCATGTATCAACCAACTCATGTTTTGAAATCTCAGATTTTGAGAACAAGTCCCAGTTAGAAAGAAAGGATAGGAAATCAATTTATGTACTTTAAATCTCAGTTTTGAAGAAAACCCAAACAGTACAATACTCAATAAACCTCAGTTTTAGATTGTACCCCCAACAGTTCCAGATTTTAATTAACTTAATAGTGAACTAACATAAAGTAATGAATTAAACATGGCAAATAACATTCAAAATCAGTTTTAACAGGATTTAAAATCAGAATTTACAAAACTGGGACTTATGTATCAGTCCACTCATTGCACAGCCCCAAACCACATTCAAATAACACCAACTCTCTAACCATGGCAAGATAACACATAGGAGAACATTAGAGTCTAAACTCAGCATTAAATCATCATTACAGGTTTAAAAACATTAGACAATATCAAATTAGAAAAACTGGAATGTACAGGAACTTAGTATCAGACAGAACATTGATTTAATGGGAAAATGAAATAGCAAAATCAATTAATCATGAATCTAAAGCTTTGGAAATGTAAACACCCCTCGTGCACAACCCCACACATCATCTCGTGTCACCCATAGGCCGACACGGCGTGTCCACAGCAAGAAAACATAGAGTGATACACATACAGTGCACTGTCAGTGCACTGTCTCGTGCACACATGCACTTGTGTCGTGTGCACGACACAGGACACAAATAGATCTCGTGGTGACACACATGGGTAGCCCACCTATAGGGCTACCTCATGGGCCTACTGGCCAGTGTCCACGACGTGTCAGGGTCGGACACGAGACCCATGTCAGTGGGTGAAACCACAGTGCACTGCCTACAGGCAAATCCCCGTGTGGGATTAAAATCTCTCTCGACACGACTCGGGGACACGTGAGACCTGACACATGGCGTGTCAGTCCGTGCCCCTAGCCTCGTGTCGAGTTTCGTGTCCAAACGACTCGTGTCGTATCCGCTACAGGGCCCGATAGGCAGGGGATCCCTGTAGCAGCGCGCGACCGTGTGTGCGTGCATGTCCACATCATCAAAACGACACACCAAGACACAAAATCTATGACACGAAGACAGGAATCAATAAACAAGAACAAAAACCTAATTCCAATTCAAAAATAGTGGGTTATCTAGATCGACAGGCCCTCTGTGGCATTATGTCGAACACCTAGCCAGTGTACTGATACGTGTCCAGAACGGACACGAATCATCCGACACTGGACTCGAAACTTATCCAGGCATTAGGGGGACTCTTAGGGCTTCCTATACATGAAGACAAATCGAAAATCTATTGAGAGTTGTAGAAGTTACCTCTTGTTGAACTTTCAATGGAAAAGTCTCCTTGCTAGCTCCTTGCTTGGTATCCCAATCACTTCTAATCAATTCCAAATTGAACCAAAACATTCATAACAGCAAGAAGGACAGATTTAGAAACTAATACAACTAATTTGGGGATTTTAGGACCTATAAATGATTTATAATGAATTTATTAAGATAGAACTCACCTCCTTGAAAATAGGGCTCTACCTAAAGAAAAGAGGCAACCCTAGATTTGGGAGGGGTTTTATATGGTGGGAATCCCTATGTTGATAGTGTGGCCGGCCACTAGGGCTTGGGGTTAGGGTTTAGTCATATGGTTGGGCCTTGGGCCATGCTACAAAGCTAAAAGTAGATTATACTTAAACAAGATTCTAAAACCACAAGTCATGACTTATAACTTCTAATCCTATTTGCTAAAATGACTTAAACCAAGTGCTAGGCTAGGTTAGACTTGAGTCACTTGACCTAACCATGGCCCACTAACTAGGGTTAGCTTCTAGGTAGGTCTACAAAGTCAACACTAGTCAAAAGTCAACATAGTCAAACAATTTCAAATAAATTCCTAAAAATTCCCATAAATTCTAATTAATTCTAATAAATTTAAAATACCCCAAAATGACAAAAATACCCTCACACTAGAAATGTGGTAGTGACAAATCTACCCTCCTTAAAAGAATTTCATCCTCGAAATTGAAAGGCGAAATACAACTGATGAGAAGGATAGAAAGTATACCTCAAGGTCCAAAAAGATAAGGGTACCGCTCACGCATCTCATCCTTCCGCTCCCAGGTAGACACTCCTGGAGAATGATGCCTCCATGCGATGCGTACCAAAGGTATCACCTGGTTCCTCAGAACCTTCTTCCGTCGATCCAGAATCTCCACGGGCTGCTCTGGATAGCTGAGAGGAGGACCCAACTCAATCTCCGAATGATCGAGCACATGGCTAGGGTCAGCCACGTACCGTCTCAACTGTGATACATGAAATACGTTGTGGACCCCCACAAGTACAGGCGACAAGTCTAGCCTGTAAGCTACATCATCGACTCTCCCGCTGATAACGAAAGGGCCGATGAAGCGCGGGCTAAGCTTTTCGCCTCCACCAAAACGTATCATACCACGAGTCGGAGATAT
This sequence comes from Iris pallida, assembly GCA_029216955.1. Lineage (NCBI taxonomy): Eukaryota > Viridiplantae > Streptophyta > Magnoliopsida > Asparagales > Iridaceae > Iris > Iris pallida. Next base: position 5,286,439 of record JANAVB010017199.1, on the reverse strand, counting down.
CCTCAAGAAAACCTGGTCTTCGACCTAATCACAAGCAAGGTCTCAATTAATATAATAACAAACATGATCAAAATCACAAACAACAACCTAAATCTAATCCTACTCTAATCTGTACCACAAACTCCAAGGGTCTTCGGTGGCTATCGGCCCAATGCCGTTGTCTGTCCTGCGCCACACGAAGTCTGTCCCTGATGAGCTTCACCTTCTCGGCCGCATCCACAATCATCTCTGGCCCCAGCAAAGCTCGCTCACCAATATCATCCCAGGATAAGGGTGTACGGCACCTACGCCCGTTCAGAGCCTCAAAAGGTGACATCTCGATGCTGGCCTGGAAACTATTATTATAGGCAAACTCCACCAAATGAAGATGATCCTTCCAGGAACCTCTAAAGTCCAGAACGCACGTCCGCAGCATATCCTCAAGGGTCTGAATAGTCCGCTCCGACTGTCCGTCCGTCTGGGGGTGGTATGCAGTACTAAACTTGAGCTGAGTGCCCAAGCTGGTCTGCAGACTCCTCCAGAAATGGGAAGTAAAACGGCTATCCCGATCTGAGACGATGTTGACCGAAACTCCGTGGATCCGGACTATCTACCGCATATACATCTCCGCCAGCCTCTCTGTAGACGTACCCACCTTGAATGGCAAGAAGTGGGCCGATTTGGTCAACCTGTCCACGATGACCCAAATCGCGTCTTTCCTTCATGGAGTACGTGGCAATCCTGATACGAAGTCCATCGTGATATGCTCCCATTTCTACTCGAGAATGGGCAGCGGCTGCAATAATCCACCGGGCCTCTGTTTCTCTGCCTTGACCTGCTGACAGACCAAGCACCTAGCCACGAAGTGGGACACCTCCCGCTTCATTCTTGACAACCATACATGCTCCCGCAGATCTCGGTACATCTTGTTGGCACCTGGGTGTATAGAGTACTGAGATCTGTGGGCCTCCTGCATAATCTGCTCTCTGAGCTCCCCGCTAGGCACACATAACCTGGCACCGTGCCTCAGGACACCATCCTCTGCAAGTGAGAACTCAGGATCCTCCACTCCTATACTGATCTGCTCTCTGATACTCTGAAAAGCCACATCCTGAAACTGGGCCGCCTTGATCCTGTCTACCAAGTCTGACTGTATCTGCATCCCCCATAGCTGCATCTGCACTCCCGACACGATCACCTCAATCTCAAGGCTCTCCAAGTCGGCAAGAAAATGCCGATCCATGGTCAAACACATGGCTGTCGGATACCTGCTCAAGGCATCGACAACCACGTTGGCCTTCCCTGGGTGGTACTGAAGTAGGATATCAAAATCCTTCATCAACTCCAGCCATCTGCGCTGTCTCATGTTCAACTCCTTCTGAGTGAACACATACTTCAGGCTCTTGTGATCTGTGAAGATCTTCACCCTCTCATCATATAGATAATGCTTCCACAGCTTCAATGCAAAAATCACTGCTGCCAGCTCCAGGTCGTGGGTAGGGTAGTTCTTTTCATGGGGACGTAACTGCCTGGAAGCATAGGCAATTACATTCCCGTGCTGCTGCAACACACAACCTAGCCCCTTCCCTGAAGCATCACTATAAATAGTGAAACCACCTGATCCCGAAGGCAACGTCAGAATCGGAGCTATCGTCAGCCGCTTCTTCAACTCATCAAAAGCTGCCTGACACTCCTCTGACCATACATACTCAGCATCCTTCCGGGTCAACCGTGTCAACGGCTCTGCAACCCGGGAGAAATCATGCACAAATCTCCGATAATACCCTGCCAGCCCCAGGAAGCTCCTGATCTCTGCAACTGAAGTCGGCGCTGCCCATGCCTCGACTGCTACAATCTTTTTGGGGTCAACTGAGATACCATCTCCAGTCACCACATGCCCCAAGAAGTCCACCCGGTCCAAGAAGAACTCACACTTGGAGAGCTTCCCGTAAAGCGGCTCCTTCCTGAGAATCTCGAGCACTATCCTCAAATGCTCCTCGTGCTCCTCCTTAGTCTTGGAATATATCAAGATATCATCAATAAATACTACTACAAACTGATCCAGATACTGATGGAACACCTTGTTCATAAGGTTCATAAATACTGCTGGTGCATTGGTTAGCCCAAATGGCATAACCAGAAACTCGAACTGTCCATACCGCGTCCTGAAAGCGGTCTTAGGAATATCCTCCCCCTTCACCTTCACCTGGTGATATCCCGACCTCAGATCAATCTTGGAAAATACCCGAGCTCCGCTCAACTGGTCAAACAGATCGTCGATCCGCGACAGTGGGTATCTGTTCTTGATCGTGAGGTTGTTGAGTGCCCTATAGTCAATACACATGCGTACTGACCCATCCTTCTTCGGCACGAACAACACTGGTGCACCCCATGGCGACGAACTCGAGCGGATGAAGCCTTTGTCCTGTAGCTCATCCACTTGCTTCTTCAGCTCCACCAGCTCGCTGTTGTTCACCCGATAGACATGCTGAGAGATAGGCTCCGCTCCTCGAACCAAGTCTATCGAGAACTCTATGTCCCTGTCCGGTGGCAGTCCTGGCAACTCCTCAGGGAAAACATCCATATACTCTGCTATCAAGGGGTGTGGAATCGTTTACTCCTCGACCGAGACTCTACAGAAGACTCCGCTGCTCTGCTCTGTCTGACGTTTGGAGTACTCAAACTCTGGCTCCCCCGACACTCTGAACAGAACTCTACCCCCTCTGCAATCGATGCTGGAGTGGTGCCTGCTCAACCAATCCATGCCTAGTACTATATCATAGTTCGGCAATGGTATTACGAGCAGTCTCACCTCCAACTCACGGCCTCCCAAAACTACTCTCCGACCCTTACAAACATCACTCACGAGGATAATACCACCCCCGATCGTGATCTTGTAAGTCCTAGGCAATGATTCAGCTATGATACCGTGTCTAATCATAAAAGATACTGAAATAAAGCTATACGATGCACCGGAATCAAACAATGCAAATGCTGGACTGGAGTCAAGAAGAATCGAACCTGCAATCAGTTCTCCAGTCAACTCTGCATCTTCAGCTGCCATGGCGAAAGCTCGCTCCTGCTGGCCTCCTCTGGCCTGCTGCTGGTGCTGGACAAACCTCTGCTGCTGCGTCGGCAGGGCTGGTCCCCGCTGCTAGCCCACTGGAGCTCTAGCTCCACCTCTTAGAGCTGCTCGTCCCATACGGCACTCCCTCATCTGGTGATCTACTGAGCCACACACTAGGCACAAGACCAGCCTCTTTCTGCACTCACTGGCAGCATATCCAGTCCTCCTACAGTATCCACAAGTGGTGACCTGCCTCTGGCCCTGCTGGTAATACCTCGGCTGCTGCTGGTGCTGAGCTGGCCTCTGCTGGATCGGCTGAGGCTGGAACTGCCTCGGCTGCTGAAACTAAAAGTGGGGCCTCTTGGCCTGGCCTCCGCTGCTACTGCCTCCAACTGGGTCTCTCCCTCTCTTGAGCCTAAGCTCAAGATCATCCTCAGCTAACAGGGCTCCCGTCAAGATCTCCTCAAACGTAGCATCTCTGTTTCCCTTGGTCAGGGACTTGACCTCCTTGACTAGACCCTTCCGGAACCTCTGGGCCTTCGCCGTCTCGCTCAACCCCTCAACAAACCTGCCGAGACGGCCAAACTCTCCCGCATACTCCTCAACTGAGAGGCTCCCCTGGACCAAGCTCTCAAACTGTGTCTCCAAGGCTCTGACTGCTGAATCTGGAAAGAACTTCTTCTTGAAGAAGCCCCTGAACTGCTCCCAAGTCTGCCCTGGTACCCCCACCCTGGGGTCCGACTGATACCAGGTGCGAGCAAGATCTCGCATCCGGCTAGCTGCGGCCTCGATCTGAAGGTCTGCTGGAATCCTGGCCGAGCGGAAGATCTCCTCCATATGCTCGATCCACTCGTCGGCATGCAGGATCCCCTCTGTCCCCATGAAGTCCCTGGGGCTCATCTTCTGAAACTGCTCGATCCCTGGTGTCCTCTGCTGCTGCACCACTGGTCGAGCTGCGGCTGTCGTGACGGCCAACTCCTTGCCTCTGTCCTACCGAGCCTGCTGTCGGTCCATGAACTGCTGGAAATATGCGAACATCTGAGCTGCGTCCACATGTCCTGGAGACGGTAGTGGCTGGAAAGGATCCTCTGGAAAGTCCGGGTCCTGTCTCCCAGTCGGTGGATGCATACCCCCTGCTGCGACTGCCGAGGTCTCAACACGAGCTGAGGTGGCAGGAGCTGCAGTCCCCTGGCCTCGTTGTGCTGGCTGAGAGGTAGCAGTCCCCTCTATAGCATCCTCATGGGTGGCACGCTGCAATCGAGTCTCTACCATCCTGAAGATAAACAAACAAGAGTATCAATTTCTGCGAAAGAAGCGATATAACAAAGGCGGACAATTATAATTCAAAGGATCAGCTGACAAAAGGATTTAGATGGCAATAAAAGGAATTTTCCTAAAGTGATTGAGTATCTTAAAATTAATGTCCTATATCCTATAGCAGGCTGCAGTGATACTCTAGTTCGAGTACCACTACACTTCTAGTCTAGACCTGCATGGGCTACCACTAAAAACGTGTCACGACCCGCACCCTAGAGTAAAGGCACGAGACGTGGGTACGTCCAGCCTACGCCGCAGTGTCGGCGGTAGAACGCTGTCCTAGATCACAATCATCTAACAGTATATATATCTAAACAGTTTATACTCCCCGAACGGGGGTGACATAGCAATAATAAACTCAATCACATCTAAGGAAGAGATAGCACGATATGATTAGAACTCAAGGAAATGAAATAGATAAAACAGTAGTCTAAGATAATCCCAGCAATACAAGGTCTCAGATAAAAGAATATATACAAACTGATCTCCAAAATAGAGTCTAACTAGAACATGTCTCAAGACTGCAAAAGTAAAATAAGCCTAACTAGTCTAGTCTAGGCAGTCGGGGTAATCTCCTTAGCTAGAGCTGGGTCCTCCTGAGGGTCCAGCTCGTAGGTGTCATCTAAGGCTGCCCCGTAGTAAGTATCCAGGTAGGCCTCCTCCTCGTCCTCTGTAATATTTTCAACAGGTCCAGTCAGGACAGGAGCGAGCACAGTACATCTCAATAATTCATAGCAGGTTAGAAAATAAAATCATGCAATAAAGTAAGATACAAGTACTAAAAGAAGTGCAGTATGTAAACAGAGAGAGAACTGTAATAGAAATATCTACGATACATAGAGAACTAGCAGTGACTAGTGAATCAGAGTACAATATGAACATGTAAATGGCCTGGGATGATTCTGATGCTACACTATGGAATGATTCTGATGCTACACTACTGGTGTATTATTCATATGTCCATTTATACTCCCCCGTACCCCCAATCAATACACAAGGATCCAGCCAGGTTATGTTATATGATGCTATATAACAGATCCCGAAGGTGATAGACCCCGAAGGTGATGAACCCCGAAGGTGATAGACCCCGAAGGTGATACATAGTAGTCCCATAAATGGGATAAGGATTCCAGGAAGACTCTACGATCATAAGAGTATATGTCGTAAGTGATCAAGGAACCAATGAAGCATAGTGACACGCCATGTAAGTGAAATGCACTGAACATAGAGTACCCAATGCTCCCTAAGGATAACATCTCAAGAAAGGATCCATATAGTACCAATCCGTGTGACCATCGTGACAGTAAAAGTAAAGTAATCTACTGTAGAAAATAATTCTAAGCAGGATATAAAATGATCAGAGAATGTACTCCCCTGTAACTGAGTGTCCAGAATGAAATGTACTGTCCAAGGAGTGGTGTCTGGCTCCTAATCAGAATAGCACAAGTCACAACAAGTCCAGAATAGTAAAATGGAGTCCTACTATGCATTCTACATGATTCTAGGTCAATCTAGACCAAAGTCAACTCTTGGTCAACTCTGGTCAACCCTAGAAGTCAAACTAGGTCAACCAAGTCTAATTGAGTCTAAACTAGGCTATTCCAATCTATACTAGCTAGCACCATGCCTAACAAGGCTAAGCAAGACTATACTAGTTACATCACAAAATAGCTTAGCTAATTTCTAGAACCCTTAGCTAGTCTACAACCTCACTATACCCATACATTAACCTCACACAAATAGTACACAATCTAGGCCAAAAGCCAAAACATACATTATAGCTAACAAGGAATATATATATATATATATAGGCACTCACACAAATTACCCACATATACATATATATGCCTACACATGTATCTCTATATAATATAACTTAGAAATTATAACCTATAGACTATATGTGTAACCCACACAACATCATATTGACATTACAATATATATATATGCCTATGCATATAGATAGGGGAAAATACAAGGCTAAGTGTCCACCGTGAATGTGTGTGTAAAGAGTAATGTGTAGCTGTGAATAAAAGGGAATCAAAAGTATATAGATGTGCAGGAATTAATAGTAGTGAAAGAAAATACTGTGTGTGTGTGTATTCAGTGTTCACAGGAAAAACAGTAAGGGAAAAAGAAAGGCAATCCATTTTCATTTAAAAACCTGCCAATAACCACTCTAGTATTCTCAGGTTTAAGGACATGAACTCAGTTAAAAGAACAGCGTATCATGTATCAACCAACTCATGTTTTGAAATCTCAGATTTTGAGAACAAGTCCCAGTTAGAAAGAAAGGATAGGAAATCAATTCATGTACTTTAAATCTCAGTTTTGAAGAAAACCCAAACAGTACAATACTCAATAAACCTCAGTTTTAGGTTGAACCCCCAACAGTTCTAGATTTTAATTAACTTAATAGTGAACTAACATAAAGTAATGAATTAAACATGGCAAATAACATTCAAAATCAGTTTTAACAGGATTTAAAATTAGAATTTACAAAACTGGGACTTGTGTATCAGTCCACTCATTGCACAGCCTCAAACCATATTCAAATAACACCAACTCTCTAACCATGGCAAGATAACACATAGGAGAACATAATTAGAGTCTAAACTCAGCATTAAATCATCATTACAGGTTTAAAAACATTAGACAATATCAAATTAGAAAAATTGGAATGTACAGGAACTTAGTATCAGACAGAACATTGATTTAATGGGAAAATGAAATAGCAAAATCAATTAATCATGAATCTAAAGCTTTGGAAATGTAAACACCCCTCGTGCACAACCCCACACATCATCTCGTGTCACCCATAGGCCGACACGGCGTGTCCACAGCAAGAAAACACAGAGTGATACACATACAGTGCACTGTCAGTGCACTGTCTCGTGCACACGTGCACTTGTGTCGTACGCACGACACAGGACACGAACAGATCTCGTGGTGACACATATGGGTAGCCTACCTATAGGGCTACCTCATGGGCCCACTGGCCAGTGTCCACGACGTGTCAGGGTCGGACACGAGACCCGTGTCAGTGGGTGAAACCACAGTGCACTGCCTACAGGCAAATCCCCGTGTGGGATTAAAATCTCTCTCGATACTACTCGGGGACACGTGAGACTTGACACATGGCGTGTCAGTCCGTGCCCCTAGCCTCGTGTCGAGTTTCGTGTCCAAACGACTCATGTCGTGTCCGCTACAGGGCCCGATAGGCAGGGGATCCCTGTAGCAGCGCGCGACCGTGTGTGCGCGCTTGTCCACATCATCAAAACAACACACCAAGACACGAAATCTATGACACAAAGACAGGAATTAATAAACAAGAACAAAAACCTAATTCCTATTCAAAAACAATGGGTTATCTAGATCGACAGGCCCTCTGTGGCATTATGTCGAACACCTAGCCAGTGTACTGATACGTGTCCAGAACAGACACGAATCATCCGACACTGGACTCGAAACTTATCCAGGCATTAGGGGGACTCTTAGGGCTTCCTATACATGAAGACAAATCGAAAATCCATTGAGAGTTGTAGAAATTACCTCTTGTTGAACTTTCAATGGAAAAGTCTCCTTGCTAGCTCCTTGCTTGGTATCCCAATCACTTCTAATCAATTCCAAACTGAACCAAAACATTCATAAGAGCAAAAAGGACAGATTTAGAAACTAATGCAACTAATTTGGGGATTTTAGGACCTATAAATGATTTATAATGAATTTATTAAGATAGAACTCACCTCCTTGAAAATAGGGCTCTTCTTAAAGAAAAAAGGTAACCCTAGATTTGGGAGGGGTTTTATATGGTGGGAATCCCTATGTTGATAGTGTAGCCGGCCACTAGGGCTTGGGGTTAGGGTTTAGTCATATGGTTGGGCCTTGGGCCATGCTACAAAGCTAAAAGTAGATTATACTTAAACAAGGTTCTAAAACCACAAGTCATGACTTATGACTTCTAATCCTATTTGCTAAAATGACTTAAACCAAGTGCTAGGCTAGGTTAGACTTGAGTCACTTGACCTAACCATGGCCCACTAACTAGGGTTAGCTTCTAGGTAGGTCTACAAAGTCAACACTAGTCAAAAGTCAACATAGTCAAACAATTTCAAATAAATTCCTAAAAATTCCCATAAATTCTAATTAATTCTAATAAATTTAAAATACCCCAAAATGACAAAAATACCCTCACACTAGAAATGTGGTAGTGACACTACCAGCAAGGCAGGAAAGAAGATAACTGTTTCCAGCCCGACGTTCTCTACTAGCACGGCTAGGAAACTCACGTCCAAACGGCTGTCCACAACCACCACTGGAGGAGTTTTTCAAAGCACCCGCTCCAAGATGAAATTTTCAACACTTGGAGATTCGTCATCTACATCTGTGGAGGTAGCCGAAGCTGGGGGTAATGTTCAATCCTGTTGCTATGAGTGGGGCATCCGGGCATGTAATAAGCAATCCGATTAGAGAAAGGCTCCAAGAGGCTAAAAAAACCCAAATTTGCTTTATTCCATTCATTTACAAGAAGTAAGAAGTTTTAATCAAGTAGCAAGATTTTTCTTTCCTATTTAATAACCAATGTGCTTTATTCCATTCATGTTTCCTTTAATGTAGGAAGCATTGGATTTTAATTGTTGTTGACCTCTCTACCTTTAATCTCTACTGGTTTGACTCGCTGTGTTTTACCCGGAGAGGAGATATTAAGTTGTTTTTCAATACGTGAGTGAAATTATTATTATTATTGTTAATATTTTAATAATATGTATATTCTGATGTTAGTATATACAATTATTTTCTACTAGTGGCCTGAACACAGCAGATATTGGTGGTAAAAGAGTAAATAGAAGTCCTACTTGGAAATTAACCAAGGTTGTAAAATCTCTAAATTTCTACTATTTTTTAAAAATAAATTTGGTACGGATTTTTAAATTTTGTATTTGTACGTCGCGTAGTTGCATGGTACGTCGCGCGCTAAATTTTGTTTTTGTAATTGCTCGACGAGTGCGAATATGTACGAGCGTACATATTTTTAGAAAAACATTTTTTTTCTATTTTTTTATAGTTTCAAAATAATATATAAAAATTATTCTTGCTATCATACCAAAATTTTCTAAGTTTGCTATTTTATTTATGAAAAGCCTTTCATTTATACAGTTATAATAATAAATAATATTCTTATAAAATGATATGCTAGAAAAATATATTTATGTAAATATTATTTGTGCATACATATATATTTTATAATTATTTATTAGTTTATTTTAAATAATAATGCAATTTTTGAAATTATTATTATTAGTATTTTTGGAAAATATATTTTGAAATTATTGTGGCAATTTAAATCTTGATTTGATTTTATGTATTTATTTAAATAGTTAAATTAAGATCTATATTTGAAATTTGATTTATCTTATTTGATTTTAAACTAAAGGATGGAATTTAATAGATTTAGTTTGGATCTAAAATTTATTGAATTTGATTTAAAATAAATAGCGTATTATTTAACGGGGATTTAAACTATCCTAATTTATATCCAACTGGGTCCTCCACCTCCTATATAAGGAGAGACTCCATACTATTATTCCACCAATCCCATAACCTAAATTCCACAATCCAGTATCATGTGCATCGTGTCTGTGACCACAAAATTCTTATTCCAGTCTCGTACAGTCATCTACGTCGTGTCCGATACCCCGGATACGATGACAAAAATCATAAAAACCCGTCCTAGCACCATCAACAAACATCCGGCCATCTCCTCACCATCCTTTCCTTCAGTCGAAACCGCACACAGATCACCCGTTCCCCCGCCACACAAATCCACACCACGGCCATCACCACCGTCACCCCCGGCCATCTTCCCGGCTCACCACCACCAACACTGTTCCCCTTCACCGCAACCACCGTCGTCGCCATCACCTCCAGAGCCGACCCATCGCCGGGCCACCACACCGCATGGACCGGCACCATCGCCACCCAAATAATCACCATCACCAGCACTAAAATCTGCAACACACATAACCATCTGCCGACACCATCGTCGACGACCCATAAAAAACCCATCATCAAAACCGCCACACCCAGAGAAAAGAATAAGAAGGAAAAATAAGCAAACCACCCCTTACCTCCTCCGTCGCCTTCACGAGTCTTCGGCCAGCCGTTCGAGACCTGATCGGCCCTCGCCGACGAAGCCGCACTTCCGCCCATGCGTGCGCGCCCTTCCGTCGCACTGGTAGCCGTCGTGTCCCCCGCCTAAGTCAGCCGTCGGACACCGGTATGAGTGCTGGCTCATCCTTCTGGCTGCCGAGAGCCTTCATGACCCCGCCTTCATCAAACTCTGGCGCCTCCGCGCCTTCAGCCGCGGGCGCCACTGCACCGCCGTAGACCGACGCCTCCGCGGCGGTCTTCCCGCTCCTTCCTGTTCCGGACCGGAGTAGCAGTACCGGAGCCGCCCCACTCCGGACGCCGCCGTCCACTCTGCGCGCGCCTCCACCCGGCCTCCGGTCGCCGCCCCCGCCGAACCCGAAGTGAAAACCCCTCTCTCGAACTCTCACCCCCTCTTCATCTCATCTCTCTCTCTCACTCTGTAATGAATCGAGAATGAGCTGTATTATTTTAAGGGGGGTTGTTATTATTAGTATTATTATTATTAATTAATCATTATTATTATTATTATTATTATTATTATTATTATTATTATTATCATTATTATTATTATTATTATCATTACTGTTATTATTATATAGTACTGTTATTATTATTATTATTACTTTAGTTTCTGCTATTAATATTTTTGTAATACTATATAGTATGCATGTAAGTATGTATTGTATATATAAATTTGTATTTATGTGATTTTATTAGAATATGTTGTTATTTTTATTCTACTACTATTTATTATTATTTTTAGTGACTGTGAGTTATTATTAATAGTAATTGATTTTTGTATTTAGATATAAAAAATCTTTTCAAATCTTCTTGTAAAAATGTATCTACAGGGTTGTATATATAAATATTATACTTGGCTTGGCCTTTATATCAAAATATGGTTTTAGACCCTATATGATTTTCCAGATTATTAATATTTATCTAAATTATTTTTACTAATAAAATATGATTTTCTATCTATAAAAATATGGGTTGACAAACTTAGAGTTAGCCCAAAACGATTTTTTATTTTTAAAGTATTTACCAAAAATATATTTTTACTAATAAAAATCTAGTTTTAACTATTATAATTTTTAAACATGGTAAAGATATCTTCTTCTACAAAACCTCATCTTTTGTCAAGTCTTGATCATGACTGACCATATCTTCTTCTTTTTTCGCAAATTTCGGACCCTACGCCTCGACCATGGCTATTGGACTATTGGAACATGACAGAACATCGCACCACCAGACGACACACCAGGCAAGATACCTTGCCATAATTTTTAGTTTATAATTTGTCTGTATTTTATTTGTTGCATATCTATGTGAATTTATTTTCAATTCTTTTAGATGTACCATTATTATAGTTCCTGCTTTACTGCCTGCTCAGTGATATTAGCTGTACCTTGTTATTTATCCTTTGATTGCATATGGACCTAGAGTTAAGGGACTACCACTAGCTAGTTTAGAGCATTACATAAACTTTGACACTGATGTGCCACGAGATGTGAAAGTTGTGAGTAGCACATAGCATCCGGACTTACGTGTTGGCTGATCACTGATGCGTATAGGACGTGCGTTATGTCTAACTGGCAATAGTTGTATGTTAGAAGACTTGATGGTTAGTAGTGTTACATGGTCGTGGATGCGGCATGATAGGTACATTGGGTGGGGAGAACATTTCCTTGTCATATGGGCTTCGATTGCACTTCCCTTGTAACTCGGAAGCTCCGCTGGAGATACGGGTATGTTTAGCCTCTCAGGTTTGCCACTGTCGTTTTTAAACGTCATGCGCTTAGGTCACTGGTGTCCAAGTGGGGACTACACCAGATTCTATTTACAGCCAGGGCTCATACGACGAAAGGTTTGTTCTCAACTGCATGTTCACTTTAGTACGGTTAGGCTACCTTATTTATGTCTTGTCACTTGCTTTGATTGTGGCATATTTTATATTCAGTATTTATATGGCATGTTTATTGTATCTTGTTACGTCCCTTAGAGGACCTGGTTATCTCTCCAGGTGTGTCTTGTGATTTCTGCAGGTGCTCTAGCTAAGGCCATGACTTGCGCTCTATTCTTCGAGATGTTGCTTTTTGGATCGTCATCTCCTTCACTTGACCAAATCAATTTCGTTGTATAATTTTTTCTTATTAAATTAGTTGGTAGTGGATTTGTCTCCGTCCAACGATTGTATACTTGACAAATTCAAAGTTGCTTTTATATCATTATTTATTTTTGTGGATGAGATTTAGTGCCTTGGTTACTGCATTCTACAGCTTATGTATTCATACGACGGTCCATATACTTCGTATGTATACAGCTGGCATGATTACGTTATAGTTCTACTATTTTTGGGACTGGGACATTATATGTTTTTGTGGTGGCCCATGCAGGTCTAGTTTGCCATTTCGGTTACGTGACTGTACCGAACGGGCCTGCCGTATAGGATTGGAGTCTAGAATGTCATCCACTTACCTGATATCCTTTCTTGACATCAAATTCTGAACTCTCGTTACAATCCTTGATTTGCATCCTACTTGAACTCTTTCTACCGTAAATTCTTATCTTTTATGCTTAGTGACAGTTAGGAAGATGACTACACTAGTATATGCTCATAGGTCAAACACATGGCTAGGAAGATTACATTGACAATTAGTGTACATTGAGGTCTTATTTGAGTTATAAAGGCATTTTCCTAAAAGTGTGATTTTATGTTGGGTAGTAGCATATTACCGCCTTCAAAGGATAGTTGGAATTTTATTTTGCTATTACAAGGTGGTATACACAAGATGATAGCTAGATTGAGAAAACAAATTTATGATTTATGATTTTTGGAAATTGCAAAATAGTTTATGATTTATTGGGACATGAAACCGATTTGAGAAATATCTTTAAAATTGTGACACATGATTTACGGTTAAGTTCAAGTTTGGATTGTAATATGTTAAAGTTTATCTCAAAATTTATTAAAGAGTTTTAAATTATAATCTATGATTTTGTAAACGACTAAAGAATGTGGAGGGTGTATGATTACGATATTAAAGAGCTTGAGGTTTTAAATTGAGTCATACGATTTATAAGTTTTGAGTTTGAAGAGATGATGGTAAAAAAAATTTTGTTTAAAATATTTGGAAGATATGAAAATGATTCTTGAAAAAAAAAATTTCAAATTTGAAATTGTGCACTTTGATTTAAGATTTACAAATCTAAGTAGATTTTGGGTTGAAGAGTTGTGATCATGGATATCACATTTGAGAAAAAAAATGATTATGACTGATAGGATCATTTGAATATTGAGTTTAAGTTGGTTTGCTAAGAAAAGTTACTTTGATTGATTAAAGAAATTTACCATTTAAAAGTTGTGATTATGTTTGAATGACTTAGAAATAGAAGTTACGATTGATGAGTGCTTTAAAATATTGAGCTGTAAAGTTTAGATTGCTCGTGATATGCTAAGGATTTATCTTGAGGATTACTTGAGAAACTTTTGGAGTTTAAAGTTATGAAGTAATATTTAAATTTTATAGATTCATGATTTATGAACTCTTGAGTTTGAAAGTTGGAGTAAAAATGTTAAATTTTGAAGAAGTTAGTAGTTACGTGATGAAAGTTCACTTAGAGAATTATGGAAGGGATTAAACTCTTAATCACAATTAAATTAAACGGCTTGGAGTGAATACAAATATGGTTGTTCATTTTGGAGAAAGTAATTAGAAACTTTTTGAAGGAAATTTGAGTTTTAAATGGTAGGCCACCGAGATAACCCTAACGAGTTCGAAGGATTTCACGTTAATTGTCATATCCCCCACGACCATGATAGTAGTGTATACATAAGTGTTGTTAGTCATCTCCAAGATCATGTGGTTATATTTCAATCTTGACTCCCCTCGACATTCCCTCAAATCTAGATTTTAATCGTGACTTTCTAACCATTTAAAACTTGAGAAATAATTGGATTGCTCCTTGATCATACCCCATCAAGTGGCTATCATATCTCTAGAAACTGTATTCCTAACTTATTTTACCTTAATCTACTAGAATCTGAATTATCTTTATTTCATGCTTTATACGATAATCATTATCTCATGAACTCCCACTTTCTATTTTAAATTCTTTTGTGTCCTTTACCGTGACTTGGATATTTGGAGCACAACACTAGACTTTTCCATCCAACAAATTCCATATGCAAGACCTAGGCGAGCCCACCTTCAGGTAGGTATATCATGTCCCACTAAAACACACCCCTTGTACTCTATTTTCTTGACACGACTTTTGGGTCACAAAGACTAAATCATAACCCTACCTTGGTACCGATATACTTTTCGACCACAGATAGGGACCCAATCTCGACTAAATTCTTTCAACCAGATATGTGATAATGTTCTACTTGATTCCTTAAATGCTTAACTTTGTGCCTTACCCATTGTCCCATTACACTACTAGTTTAACTCTTGTAAGTTGGGTAGAGTACCTCACAACCTAACGAGCCCTTGCCCTTGTGACCAATATGGATAAGCTTACTTAGATTATAGAATTTGTAGGACTCTAACCCATTTAACCAACCAATTCATAGATAAGGAAACATTAGAGCCATGGCATAGGCCCGAACTTCGGGCAAGACTCAATTTTAAAGGATCTTGGACTATTTAATTTCCTTCATCATCCGCTGCTTATATTTTGACTATCTTATGCTGCTATTATAGTCTAGTTTTGCAAGCTTACTCTTTATCGAGCTTGTTCATGACATATGTTTATTGTGGGCACCCACTAATACATTGTCTAATCAGAACCGACGTATTATGGTCTGATCAACCATAGTGCACTTGGTTCGCTTTTTGTATATTGTTCAACGTGGATGGAGACATAGTTAAACTTGGCCCTAAAGTCTCACCCACGACTGCCTTGACAATTCTTTTGAAATTAATCGACCGTCTTTGTACCACGTATTCGTATTCGATAATATCGTCTTTTGAACTCACTATTGCTTCCGCCTTCACCTATTTTAGAAGGACGAAGGCGTTTTACTAAAACTTCCTCTAGCCTCCCTATCGATTAGGACCATTACCACTCAAAGTCGCTATACCTTCGTCCTAAACTGCTCGTTCTTTTCCTCGGCCCTATATCTAATCACTTAAATTAGGAGTAAATCTAATCGTTCTCCAAATCGTGCCATCAACATACTCTCAAGAAAGCATACCTTCTAAATCCCTAAGTTATTTTCTCTTGTTACCATAATATTCTTTATTATCTTGTTTAAACTTTAACCTTTACTCTTTTTTCTTCTTGCGCTAACCCATGATTATCCTCGCCATTATTAAAATTGCGAATTCCTAATGCATGTTTTGTTGAACGTTGTTAATGATTGTTCCTCACCAATACCCCCTTGTGCCTTCTCAGCCCCTACAAATTCTTAATTTCGAGGACGAATTTTTTTTAAGTTGGGTAGGATGTAAAATACCTAAATTTCTACTATTTTTTTATAAATAAATTTGGTACCGATTTTTAAATTTTGTATTTGTACGTCGCGTAGTTGCATGGTACGTCGCGCGCAAAATTTTGTTTTTGTAATTGCTCGACGAGTGCGAATATGTGCGAGCGTACATATTTTTAGAAAAACATTTTTTCTATTTTTTAAAGTTTCAAAATAATATATAAAAATCATTCTCGCGATCATACCAAAATTTTCTAAGTTTGCTATTTTATTTATGAAAAGCCTTTCATTTATACAGTTATAATAATAAATAATATTATTATAAAATGGTATACTAGAAAAATATATTTATGTAAATATTATTTGCGTGTTATTTATTAGTTTATTTTAAATAATAATGCAATTTTTGAAATTATTATTATTAGTATTTTTGGAAAATATATTTTGAAATTATTGTGGCAATTTAAATCTTGATTTGATTTTATGGATTTATTTAAATAGTTAAATTAAGATCTATATTTGAAATTTGATTTATCTTATTTGATTTTAAACTAAAGGATGGAATTTAATAGATTTAAATTGATTTAGATTTGGATTTGAAATTTATTGAATTTGATTTAAAATAAATAGCGTATTATTTAACGGGGATTTAAACTATCCTAATCTATATCCAACTGGGTCCTCCACCTCCTATATAAGGAGAGACTCCATACTATTATTCCATCAATCCCATGACCTAAATTCCACAATCCAATATCATGTGCATCGTGTTTGTGACCACGAAATTCTTATTCCAGTCTCGTATAGTCATTCACGTCGTGTCCGACACCCCGGACACGACGACAAAAATCACAAAAACCCGTCGTAGCACCATCAACAAACATTCGGCCATCTCCTCGCCATCCTTTCCTTCAGCCGAAACCGCACACAGATCACTCGTTCCTTCTGCCACACAAATTCACACCACGGCCATCACCATCGTCACCCCCGGCCATCTCCCCGGCTCACCACCACCAACACCGTTCCCCTTTATCGCAACCACCATCGTCGCCATCACCTCAAGAGCCGACCCGTCGCCGGGCAACCACACCACGTGGATCGGCACCACCGCCACCCAAATAATCACCATCACCACCACTAAAATCTGTAGCACCCATAACCATCCGCCGACACCATCGTCGGTAACCCATCAAAAATCCATCATCAAAACCGCCACACCCAGAGAAAAGAACAAGAAGGAAAAATAAGCAAACCACCCCTTAACTCCTTCGCCGCCTTCACGAGTCTCCGGCCAACCGCTCAAGACCGGATCGGTGCTCGCCGATGAAGCCACACTTCTGCCCACTCGTGTGCACCCTTCCGTGGTGCTGGTAGCCGCTGTGTCCCCCGCCCAAGTCAACCGCCGGCCATCGGTGTGGTGGCCCATGCAGGTCAAGATAAATTATTTGGTTACTTTACCGTACCAAGCAAGCCTGCGAATAGGATTAGAAGTCTAGAATCTCATCCATATACTTGACTTTTTCCTCGATTCCATATTCGACCGACTCATCGATTGCATCTTGCTTGATTCCTTCTAACAAAATTCTTATCTTTCCTTCGTGCCTGCTAGAGATTGACCCTACTAGTTAGATGTCCCAAACACCCTTAGCTTAATTCTTTAAGTTGGGTAGAATACCCCACACACCCTTGACCCTTAAAGGAATACAAATGGTATTACCTATACCATAGAGACTAGAGGAAGTTAACCCACTTGGTCAACGAAGCCTTGGTCAATAAAATCGTAGAATGATGGTATAGGAATAAACAAGACTTAGATCCTTATGACCCTTAGACTATTCATATTGGTTCTTATTTCATCTACCCTCGTGCCTATGATTTACTACCTAGACTAATGATGCTAATATAGCCTAGTAATTGCAAGCTAATTCTTTATCGAGCTTGATCAAGGCATATGATATTGAGCGGCCGCTCACTAACATATTGTCTAATCAGAACCGGTGCATAATGGTCTGATCAACCAAGTGCACTTTGGTTCGCTTTTGTCTATTACTCTACGTGGATGGGAACATAATTAAACTTTGCCCTCACAATCCTATCCACGACTGCCTTAACAATTCTTTTTAAATTATTCGATTGTCTTTGAATCACGTATTCGTATTCGATAACGCCTCCTTCGAACTCTATATTGCTTTCGTCTTCACCTATTTTAGGAGGACGGAAGCGTTGTGCTAGAAATTCCTCTAGCTATCCTATCACCTAATGACCATTATCACTCGATGTTGCCATATCTTTGTCTTGAACTACTCGACCTTTCCCTCGACCCTAATTCTACCATTTTGACTTTCTAATCACTTGAATTTAAGAGTGATTACAATCGTCTCTTAATCGTATCCTCAACCTAGACTACGACCATATAAACTTCGAACCCTTCTATCTACCGTTGTGCCCTCTCACCCCCTACTAATTATTAATTTCGAGGACAAAATTCTTTTAAGTTGGGTAGGATGTAAAACCCTAAAAATTTCTACTAATTTTTTTATATTAAATTTAGTACTGATTTAAAATTTTCGTAATACACGTCGCGTAGTCGTATTATACGTCGCGCACGACTTTTATTTCTTTTTCGAATTTGCTCGACGAATGCGAATATGTGCGAGCGTACATATTTTTGAAAAATATTATTTTTATTATTTTTATGGTTTCAAAATAGTATAGGTAATAATTATTTCTAGCTATCATTTCAAGTTTATGGTTTTAATTATGAAAAGCCTTTTATTTATGCAGTTATAATTATAAGGCATTTTTCCATAAAATGGTATATTATAAAGTATATTTATGTAAAGAATATTTGTGCATACATATAGCTCATAAATACTTATTAGTTTATTTTAAATAAAAATGCAATTTTCAAAATTAATATTATTAGTATTTTTGGAAAACATATTTTGAATTTATTATGGAGATTTAAATCTTGATTTGAATCTATGTATTTATTTAAATAGTTAAATAATTAAAATTTAATTTATTGATTTGATTTTAAACTAAGAGAATTTAATTTGATTTAAATTAGATTTGGATTTGGATTTTGATTTGATTGCTTTTAAACTAAATATGGAAATATCCAAATTGGGTTTTAAAAATCCTAATCCTATCCTAATAGGAATTCCCACATCCTATAAATAGGCAGGTACTCCTCCATTATTTTTCTCCACAAATTCTTCCACAAAATTTCCACAAATCTACGTGTATCGTGTCTGTGCCCTACCCATCCATTATATTTTTTTCTACATGTACAATATTTTTCCTATCCGCGTCCGACAACCCCGGACGTCAACTCACTCCGTGTCTCGCAGGACACACCCCCGACTCGATACAATCAATTCCCAAACCCAGTCCGTGTCGTACACCCCGACATAATACTAATCCCTAATCCTAAATTTTCCCGACCGCGCCTCCACGGCTGGCCACCTTGCTGCTGCCCTCTCCCGTGGACGCCAGCACGTCCCGACTACCACCAGCATCACCTTCACCACACCCTGGCCGACTCCGATCAAACCCAGCCACCCACAGTCCTTACCGCGGCCACAGTAGCCAAACCCCGACACATCGCCCACGACCACCTGACCCAAAACTCTACGAACAACCAGCCGACAACCAAATTCCACCACCACCAAGGCCATCGCCACCACCATCGTCGTCATCATCACCACACAACCACTGCCATCACGGCCGTCGCCGTCGGCGCTACCACCAAAACCACCAGATCTCAAACAAAACCCCAAATCAATAAAACCTATAAACCACCCTTACCTCGACCCAGACGAGCGTTCCGCCGTCGGTGTACCCTCAACGTGCAGCTCCGCGCTCTGGCCACCTCGCTGGAGCAGCCGCCGCCCGACGCGCCTCTCGTCCGCGTCCATCAACCCCCTTCCCGATCTCTACGCCTCCGCCTCTTTTCTCCCACCGGTCAACTTCCCCCAAACCCTCGCCCGTCGCCTCGCTCTCCCTCTCAGCCCGCCGGACCACCCCCTCTCCGTCTTCCTATACGAAACCCTCTACCGCCGAGCCCTGACTGACTCCGGCGCCGCCCGACTCAGCCGCGTCGCCGACCGCCCTCTTTCCTTTCTCTCCCTGCATCCGCCCAAAACGGTCGACCACCCGCGCCCAGCCGTTGTCCACGCGTGCGCTTTAACCACCGCGCCGCGCTAAACCCTCGTACCGCCGGCCTCCGTCTCCCCTTCTCCCAGCCTCTCCGCCTCACCAACCCGCTTTCCTCCGCGCTCCCGACCTCCGGCGAGCTCGGGCCGAGCCACCTCCTCCATTTCTTTCCCCTTCCCTCTCGAGTTCACCGAGCCACACTCCCTCTCTCTCTCGCTCTCTCACTCGTTCCCTTTCTGTGCATTTTTTTTCTTTTCTTCTTTTGTCTTGATCTTCTCTCTCTCCTTCCCTCACAAGTCACTCTTATTGCTTCCCTCTTTCTTTTTTTACTTTGACATTTGGATTACTGACTTCGGGAAACGAGGAGGAAAGGTAGGAAAGGGGACTGTGGATGTAAGTTATTATTATTATTATTATTATTATTATTAATAAGTTTTTATTTTCTTTAATAGATTCAGTTTTATCATTATTATTACTACCATTCATTATTATTACTATTATTTGATTTATTATTATTATTATTCATCTTGTTATTATTATTATTAATATTATTATTTTATTATACTGATACTAACAGTATATATGAATACATTATTATTATTTTGTTATTATTATTATACAAAGAGATATATTATTATTTCTAAATATATTTAACTAAATATATAACTTTGGGCTTGGCCCTACATGTAGTTTCAAATCGGGTTTCGGTTTTTTATTATTATTTTTATATATTTTATGGTATTAAATATGGTTGAAATGTTTTCTACAAGCAAGTTATAGTTTGATATAAAGATAATTTTCATGGCTTTCAAGTAGACATCTAAAACTGTTTTACTAATAGAAATATAGTTATTTTCAAATATAATAAATATATTTTCAAAAATAGTTATATTTACTTCTATAAAATTTCTTCGAGTATATAATCTTATCCATGATCAATCGTTCGTTTCTTACCCTCTTCCAAATCTCGAGCTTATTTATATCATCCCTAGCCAAATTGGCTATTCCGGACTCAATGACATAATCCGTGCCACCATCAGAGGTCACCTTGTGTAGTTATTACATTGGAGTCGCAATTCATGCCACCATGATTATCGCAGCACACCGGGCGTACTACCAGGCAAGACACCTTGCCATTTGCTGTTTAATTATTTTAGCTCATATTTCATACATGTTCATTATTTTCTTTATGTAAAATAAACTGTGATACATGGCATAACCTGTTAGAATTTACTGTTCAGTTTCTTGCTATGTATTATTTTCTTACACATTAAACCTAGATTTAAGGGACCATCTTGTGTGTTGCATTCATTGGCCTTGACACGTTGTAACACGAAGTTGTGTGTCGTATGTAGAACATGGAAGTGTGTGATCGGCTGGCCACCAGTACGTATAAGCCGTGCGATAGGAATAACCGCTAATAGAGGTTGCATGCTAGTTTGACTTAGCGGTTATAGAGGTTACTGTTGTGGATACAACAAAGTATGCATTGGGCGGGGAGGACAATTCCTTAGCGTATGGGCTTTGATGCACTTTTCCTTGTGACCCGGACTCTCCGCTGGAGATACGGGGTTGATGACCCATGATTACTGACGGCCACGGACGATTCTGTGGAACGTCATGCTCTTACTGATGGGGCCTCTGGTGCCCAAGGGGGGACTATGCCGATCCTATTTAGCCAGGGCCCATGCGTAGGAAGGATTGTTCTTAACTACATTTCACTTAGAACGGTTAGGCACCTTTATCCGTTAGGTACGAGTACTTTTGGTTTGGGTACTTGTATCTGACCGTGGCTTGGAACAATAACTTGTCGCGAATTAGTTCGTCACATCTTGTCCATGTTTGGTTGTAGGTGTGACTTACTACTTCGATGAGAAGGTATTGAACCTTGTTGGGGTCCGAATACCATATTGGATTCATAGCATGGGAAGATACGTTACCGTGAATTAGTTTACCATCTCCTGTCCTTGTTTGGTTGGGGGGATGGTACGCTCGTTCAGTAGGTGCGTATTGGACCATGTTATAATTCGATTTACTTATTTATTTGAGCAATATTTATTCAGTTTATATGGCATGATATTATGTGTCTTGTTACGTCCCTCTGAGGACCTGGTTATCTCCCCAGGTATGTGCTATTGTCTTTCGCAGGTGCTTTAGCTCTAGCCGTGTTCATTGCTATTTCTCGAGGATGATTGCGCTTGGATCGTCTTCGCTTCGCTCGCCACTCATTTCATTTTCTATGTACTTTTCTTTATTTTGTTGGTAGTGGATTTGTCTCCGCCCAACATATTGTAACAAGACAAATTCCTTCTCATTATGATATCTTTTATTCATTTATTCTGTGTAGATGAGATTAGTTATGGTTCTACTGCATTTTACAGCTTATGTATTCGTACGAGGGTTCCATATATTGGAGTATACTTCGTACGAATACAACTGGCATGTCTATGTTCCTAGTCCTACGTATTTTGGGACTGGGCATTACAATCGGCGTGAGTGCGTGAGCGCTGGCTCATCCTCCTGGCTGCCGGAAGCCTTTATGACCCCGCCTTCATCAAACTCCGGTGCCTCCGCACCTTCAGTCGCGGGCGCCACTACACCGCCGTAGACGGACGCCTCCGTGGCGGTCTTCCCACTCCTTCCTGTTCTGCACCGGAGCAGCAGTACCGGAGCTGCCTCGCTCCAGACGCCGCCGTCCACTCTGGGCCACGCGCGCCTCCACCCGGCCACTGGTCGCCGCCCCCGCCGAACCCGAGGTGAAAACCCCTCTCTCGAACTCTTATCCCCTCTTCATTTCATCTCTCTCTCTCACTCTGTAATGAATAGGGAATTAGCTGTATTGTTTTAAGGGGGGTTGTTATTATTAGTATTATTATTATTAATTAATTGTTATTATTATTAACATTATTATTATTATTATTATTATCATTATTATTATTATCATTATTATTATTATTATTATTATTATTATCATTACTATTATTATTATATATTACTGTTATTATTATTATTATTATTATTATTATTATTATTATTATTATTATTATTACTACTACTTTAGTTTCTGCTATTAATATTTTTGTAATACTATACAGTATGCATGTAAGTATATACTGTATATATAAATTTGTATTTCTGTGATTTTATTAGATTATGTTGTTATTGTTATTCTACTACTATTTATTAATATTTTTAGTGACTAAGAGTTATTATTAATAGTAATTGATTTTTTATTTAGATATAAAAAATCTTTTTAATTCTTCTTGTAAAAATGTATCTACAGGGTTATATATATAAATATTATACTTGGCTTGGCCTTTATATCAAAATATGGTTTTAGAACCCTATATGATTTTCCAGATTATTAATATTTATCTAAATTATTTTTACTAATAAAATATGATTTTCTATCTATAAAAATATGGGTTGACAAACTTAGAGTTAGCCTAAAACGATTTTTGATTTTTAATGTATTTACCAAAAATATATTTTTACTAATAAAAATCTAGTTTTAACTATTATAATTTCTAAACATGGTAATGACATCTTCTTCTACAAAACCTTATCTATTGTCAAGTCTTGATCATGATTGACCATATCTTCTATTTTTTCGGGAATTTCGGACCCTACGCCTCGACCATGGCTATTGGATTATTGGAACATGACAGAACATCGCACCACCATGCGACACACCAAGCAAGATACCTTGCCATAATTTATTGTTTATAATTTATCTGTATTTTATTTATCGTATATCACTGTGAATTTATTTCCAGTTCTTTCAGCTGTACCATTATTACAGTTTATGCTTTACTGCCTGCTCAGTGATATTAGCTGTACCTTATTATTTATCCTTTGATTGCATATGGACCTAGAGTTAAGGGACTACCACTAGTTTAGTACATTACATAAACTTTGACACTGATGTGCCATGAGATGTGTAAGTTGGGAGTAGCATTTAGCATCCGGACTTACGTGTTGGCTGATCACTGATGCGTATAGGACGTGCGTTAGGTCTAACTGTCAATAGTTGTATGTTAGAAGACTTGACGGTTAGTAGTGTTACATGGTCGTAGATGCGACATGATAGGTACATTGGGTGGAAAGAACATTTCCTTGTTGCATGGGCTTCGATTGTACTTCCCTTGTAACCCGGAAGCTCCGCTGGAGATACGGGTATGTTTAGTCTCTCAGGTTTACCACTGTCTTTTTGAACGTCATGCGCTTAGGTCACTGGTGCCCAAGTGGGGACTATACCAGATCCCATTTACAGCCAGGGCTCATGCGACGAAAGGTTTGTTCTCAACTGCATGTTCACTTTAGTACGGTTAGGCTACCTTATTTATGTCTTGTCACTTGCTTTGATTGTGGCATATTTTATATTCAGTATTTATATGGCATGTTTATTGTTTCTTGTTACGTCCCTCTGAGGACCTGGTTATCTCTCCAGGTGTGTCTTATGATTTCTGTAGGTGCTCTAGCTAAGGCCATGACTTGCGCTCTATTCTTCGAGATGTTGCTTTTTGGATCGTCATCTCCTTCGCTCGACCAAATCAATTTCGTTGTATAATTCTTTCTTATTAAATTAGTTGGTAATGGATTTGTCTCCACCTAACGATTGTATACTTGACAAATTCAAAGTTGCTTTTATATCATTATTTACCTTTGTGGATGAGATTTAGTACCTTGGTTACTGTATTTTACAGCTTATGTATACATACGACGGTCCATATACTTCGTATGTATACAACTGGCATGATTACGTTCTAGTCCTACTATTTTTGGGACTGGGGCGTTATAAAGTAATCAAACTAGTATATGACTTATTATAATCATAGACATTATTTTCTCTTACAAATAATATCTTCATGTAGGTCCCGAAACAAGCTGGAGGTTATGAATGCGGATATTTTGTTGTGAAATATATGCGGGATCTCATGGAAGACTCCTCTCCTACTATTGAGTCAAAGGTAAGTTGTTCATTAATTTAATTCTTAATTACTTTTATAATATTATACAAAGTAATGTAACTATTTTTTGACTTTTTAGCTAAAAAAATTAGCTGGAAAATTGACATACACGGAGGAAGAAATAGATGACGCCTGATGCGAATTCATCGAATTCGTTGCCAATCATATGAATACATGAGGGTCAAGGTAATTTCTTTGGTTTTGCTGTCTTTTTACCAAAGAACCCACTGTGGCCTATTTGTAGTCCATGTCTGTATATCATCTAATTTCCAAACTCTCAGAAGTTTTATTTTTCATGTGCTTGTTGCTCTTGCTGTTTGGCATTTAGTTAGTATGGACAAGAACAATATACATTCTAGTCACCAACCACAACATGAAGCCCTAATCACAACTCATTACCTACAACACATCTTAATTTTAGTATTCAGGCTCCTGCTAGAGCACAACCCCCCTACTACATAGCATGACCATCATAATAAGTAGATTCTATATTGCTTGTATATTAAAATGAGTACGACACATCATAATAAGTACACAATGACACGGACACAAGACCAATTTTGATGTGACCTATTGTATTTGTGATATTTGTCTCGTGTCCGAAACAACATTTGGTTTACATCTAAAAAATTGTCAGCAAACAAGCTTCTAACATGATAACAAGGAAGGAATTTACAGTCAATATGTTAAAACCTTAAAAATATTCTTAAAAAAGGTTATATTAATGTAACTCACCTCGCCCCCCCCAAAAAAGCTTCCTTACATTGACATAAAAATGTTGTCCTTGTATCGTGTCGACATTCGTGCTACATATACACGTCTACCCATTCAAACTATTTGAAAATGTCTATATCACTTATGTATAGTGTCTTATCTGTATCCATGTCCAAAATTGTTAACATAGCAAGATGTTCTAGATAGACTGCTTCAAAGAATGTTATTTTCTAATATCTTAATCATGTTCACACAGGCACAACCACTTACAACTGTGTTTTGGGCTGTTTGGAACCTAAACATGTGAGGGATTTGACATGATATCGAGGAAGTATCATGTGTCAGATACATTACAGTCGTACAAATACAACATAGATGGTCCTTAGGAAGTTATACATGTAACTTAGACTGGAATATACTTTTATGTAGACTCAATTTGCAATAAATAGAAACTATCATTCTAATGTCTATTCCCAGACTATTGTTATATTAAGCCCACTAGATTGCTCAATTTTCTCAGGTGCACTAACAGTGTCCTTCTTGCATGAGGCATCATAAATACTAAAGGAAATTGTAGTTAAAGTTAGTTTCACATTGCTCAATTATATATATATACACACATATACATATATTACCAGAGCTTGTTTCATCTCAAATCTAGCACTTAATCTGTGACTATAAGGGTCCTGGGTTTGTCAATGCCTTGGATAATTGCTTTGCAGGAATAATATTTCACATGCTTGTTTCTCTGTATCTCTGAGAAGTGAAATAATTTATGTCATGAGATGGCTTTGTATTATGTCCTCATCAGTCATCATACTCTTCAAGCTCTGGTCTGTGTATGTACGTAGAGCCCGAGCTGGCCATTAAAGACTCTAAAATTGACAGACTCTAAAGTGAGGGTTTTTCTTTGTTTTATTTATCTTAAAGTATATTAAACCTTGTTTTATCTTTTTTAGGATTTTGCTATACGTACATGTGCTATGGACAGTCTTCGCTACAAGTTTGCTTCTTCGCTACAGTATCTGTGAGATGTTTTGATGTGGATAGTTTTGATGTAGCTAAAGTGCACTCTATGTTAGATACTCTATATATTTTGAGAAGATGTATATAATGAAATAGAGAAATGGAGAATGGTAGCTAAAGTACTCTATTTTGAGACAATGAAATGTACCTAGGTAACGTACTCTATATCTGTGAGATGTTAATGTACCCTATTTTGACATAATGAAATGGAGAATGGTACTTTATATTACATTTCAATGTCTTGTTGTGAATATGGTTCAAAGTGGTTGTTTTCGAATTGAATTGAGCAGTGTTTGGAATGTAATATATAACATGCAGTATATAGCATTATAAATATGATACAATGACTATATACAGATCATCTATTCATAACGCTTTCAATATTTTCTGAATTCTGCAATATTCATAACGCTTTCAAAATGTCCTGAATTCTGAACTATATTTACTATTTATCAAGGTTTTACAAAAATATCCACAACGTTTTGAAAATAAACCGTAGCAAAAATTCAACCTATTAATGACGATTTTGGATGAATTATTTATAATAATTTTAAAAACATTTATGACACCCATTTTCATAACGCTTGGATTGAGAAAAAAAGCGTCATGGTTTGTAATTAATGACGCTTTTTTAGCCGTCATTAAAAGGTATTTCTGTTGTAGTGCATAGAGAGGATTTGGTACGTACCTTCCACAATAATTTTATAGAGAAAGCGGTGATCATGTCTATGAGACTACGAATCCCTAAGCCACCCTCCTCGGTTGGTCTGGAGATAGTCTTCCAGCTTGCCCACCAGCACCGCTGAGTACCACATTTGTGTCCATAGAAGAAACAGTTGAAGAAGTTTTCTAGGATGTTGATGACGCTTTTTGGAGGGTCACAGGCTGCTAGCGTGTATAGGGGGATGGAGAAGAGAACGTGCTTCATGAGAATCAACTTCACGTCGGGAGATAGCAACCTATTGTGCCAACATCGTTTTTGCACCTAATCTTTTGAATAAGGGAGTTGTAAAGGGGGGCTTTATGTCTCCTGCAGGCGAGGGACAGCCCAAATAAGTGAGGGGGGAGACTAAACATCAAATCCCAGAATGGAAGCCAATGTAGCATTGTGTTCGTCCGAGGAAGACTCGTGAACGTATACGCAGCTCTTGGAGGAGTTGACATGCTAACCAGAGATCGATTCATACCTCTTCAGGATCCTACCGATGTGGCAGACATCCCTCATGTCGCCGGAGGAGAATAACAGGAGATCATCTGCGTATGATAAATGGTGATGACGGGGCAGCCACTGGTGGTACGAAATCGTTGGTAGCTGGGTTTGAAACCAAGCCCAATAATGTTTTGGCTCAAGACCTCGACTGCGATGATGAATTGAAAGAAAGAGAGGGTCACCTTGCCTAACGCCACGGAGGGCCTTGACATACTCCTTCGCATTATCGTTTATTAGAGGAGATAACCACGAGTCGGCAATAGATCGCTAAATCAAGTTGATCCACCGTTCGGAGAAGCCAAAACTCTTAAGCACCCAGTTCATGAATTGCCAATCTAATCTGTCATAGGCCTTCTCCATATCAACTTTAATAGCAATGTTCCCTCCGCAGTTCTTGAAAACTATGTCGGTGACGAGTTCTTAAGGCAGAAGGATGTTGTCAACAATTTTGTGCCCCTTGACGAAACCGCTCTGCTCTTTGGAGATGATCTGAGGCAGAATACCGACGAGCTGGATCGAGATAACCTTGGATATGAGCTTGTTGACATAGTTGCAGAGGGAGATGGGGCAGAAGTCGGAGAAGGATATGGGGTTAGGGCACTTGCGGATAAGAACGATGAGAGTATTCGAGATCTCCCTCGGGTATCTAGTGCCTTCGAAGAAAGCGTTAACCGCGGCCAATAGATCTGACTTGATGATATCCCAAGCTGTGCGAAAGAAAATGTTGGAGAACCCATCAATGCTCGGGGCATTGTCTTTGTCCAGAGAGTTAACAACGTGGAGCACCTCCGCCTCTTAGACAGTGCCTACCAGGGAGTTGTTATCCTCCTGCGTGACGACACAAGGAATAGCCTGCAGAAACATTTCGTCGAAGACGATATTTTCCTTAATGTGGAGCTTGGAGAAGTGAGCGATGGCCTCGGCCTCAATCTCTTCTTGAGTATGCAAGA
This sequence comes from Iris pallida, assembly GCA_029216955.1. Lineage (NCBI taxonomy): Eukaryota > Viridiplantae > Streptophyta > Magnoliopsida > Asparagales > Iridaceae > Iris > Iris pallida. Next base: position 5,257,464 of record JANAVB010017199.1, on the reverse strand, counting down.
CCGTGCCATTGGGGCCGACGATAGAGTGGATGAACAAACGGCTCTGCTTGTGACGAACACACGCGTGGAAATATACCGTGTTCTGATCACCGTATATGCCCTATCGAAGCCGAGCTTTCTACCTCCAGAAGGACGTTTCTACGTTGATGCTCTGTTGGCCGCTAACAGAATGCTCTGATTTACTGGGCAGTTGTTGGCAGCAACCTTGCTTTCTGCGAATGCGGCAACATCTTTGGCTAAGCGAACCGAGGTGTGCAAGTCTCCGTGAGTCTCTCTACTCTACTGCGACAACGCACGTCCAACCTCCCTGGGCTTAATGGAGAAACTGGAGAGAGGGCACATGTGCTGGAACCTTCCTTGCTCACCACAGACAGGAAGTTATGATGGTAAGTCCAGAATTACTGGAACATGAAGGTTCGAGTGCGCATGGGGGAAGAGAGGGAGATGTCGAAGATCATGGGTGTGTGGTCCAATTTCGAGCTGCTGAGGTGGGTAACATAGCTCTGTAGATGGAGTCGAGCATCGCTTGATTAATGAAAATGCGATCAAGGTAGGATTGTTTAGCGTAAGCGCCATCTCTATGGTTGGACCAGGAGAATTTGGGGCCGGAGAAAGGAACATGGATTACGGTAGCTTCGAAAGTAAATTGATTGAAGTCGATCATAGATCCCGTGTTCGGAGCATTACCACTGGACTTTTCCTCGGGGGATAGGATGGCATTGAAGTCTCAGCCGCATATCCAAGGTTGATTGGAGTAAGCAGATGCGATTTGGAGGAGGTTATCCCAAAGATCTCTCTGTTTGTTCTTCGTTTGGCCCCCTGGGACTACGGAAATGAGGCCGCTGCTTAGGAGTTTTGGATGGTATAATTCAACTGAGATGCCCTGATCGTATTGAGCGACCGTACGAGTAGAGAAATCATGATCATAAAAGATCCAAATATTTTTGACACTGGGGATAGCGCAATCGTAACCAAAGGAGATTCTGTACTGCTCGATGTGGTCGTGACTGACTTTGGCTTCAATAATGGTGATGAGGTTGATTTTGTGGAGGACTTTGAGAGATTTGATGCGGTTGAGTGTGGTTTGACCTGCGATGCCCATAGCATTCCAAATAAGAATGATAATCATGACGATGGAGTGGGTTGATTTTTTGTCGCTCTGATCAGAGATCTCGAGGACCTCTTGGACGTCGCCTTTTTCTTTCCCTTCTTCTGGGCATTACTATCTTCAGGGTGTCTCTATTTAAAGTTCCCCTTGGAGTTGCTAATGCGGTAGGGAAAGGATACGGGGAGCAGTAAGCACTGCAGGAGAAGGACATGTACTCTCCTTCTCCGTCCGTCAGTATATCACGAAGTGCATCCCAGACTGTGGCGTAGGAGAATTTTGGGAAGGTAGAGCTGGACTCTCCAACTTCACGAGCAGGGCTAGGCATGACAGAGAGGTTCGTATGGGAAGGGAGTGTTGGCTCCAAGGAAGAGGCGGCAATCACCCGTCTTTGAAGAAGCCTGAGCGCACGAGGCGCCAACTTCGGATTTATGTCGATGGATGGGAGCAGAGTATGAGGGGTAGGGACAGGGACAGATGGAGGAAGAAAGGGACAGAGTGGAGGATGGGCGAGCGTGAGAGGGCGGGTTGGATGGTGGGGGATATAGGTTGGGGAAGGGTGTAGGCGAAGTGTGGGGGCGGGGAGGGGGTCAACCTCTACGGAGCATCCGCAAAGTTGACTGAATGCCAAGTCGGTGCAAGCGACCCCAAGGGGTTATCCTTGCATATGAGACTTTGACATGAGATAGATACATGTCCTTGATGGAGGCGTAAGGTGCATTAAGCTGGAAGAGATGCGAATTCTACAGGTTGCCAAAAACTGCTATCAGAGGGAAGGACAATCCGAATGCGCTGAGGGATTCAGTGGTACGGTCTAGTTTCCATGGTGTCCCGATGCATCGAGCTAGAAAGAATATAGCAGCTTTGACGAAGAGAAAGGTTGGGAGTCCGGGAAAAGAGACCCAAACTGGGGCTATGGCGGTCTCCTTATCTGGGGATAAATCAGACGTCCATTTGAAACTCCGCATCGGGGATCCCTTGATGAACCAAAGATCCTTGGACCTTAATCTCAGGAAGTCTTCATCGCAACTAGGGTGAATGAACTGGTGCTTAGCGCCAAGTACCCCAACTACGATCTTACCGGCGAAGCCAAATCCCTCTAGCACTTGCCGAATAGTGTCGACCGGAGGCCTGAATCTCGAGAATTTGCCGATCAGAGCGATCCGAAATGGCTCGACCAGCTCCTCGAGCTCCGTAGTAGAAAAGCCAATTTTTGGACATCCTTCACACACCCCGATTTGGCAAGGGAGAGATCGAAGTCGTAGGGATAGGAATCAAAGAGGAGGGAGGGGGAGCCTCACCGCCCTGACAAGGATTGAGGGAGACAGAGCGAACCACGTCGGCGTAGGAGGGGTTCATGGAGAGGAGAACCGGAAGGAGAAAGAAAGAGAAAGGGGAGAGAGATACGGCACAAAGGGGGAGGAGTAGACATGGGGGAGGGGGAGAGAGGGAGAGGAGTGCCGCTGGGGCTGTGCGGCTGACCAAGGCTACGAGGGGGTGGAACCCTAACAGGTCGGCACCCCCAAAATCGCCAGAAGGGGGGAGAGGCATAGGGTTTATATATATATATATATATATATATATATATATAACCCTATTCCCTTTATTTCCCTTCCCCTCTCTACTTACGCACAGAAGCAGCAAACGCGGTTGCGACCCCAGCCACCTTCGGCCGTATGCCGCCATCGCACACCTCATCGTGCCGTCGACGGTCCCCTGTATGCCACCACACAGTCGCACGCGGTCAAGCAGTAGTAGCGGAGCGTGGCAGCGCTGCCATACGCTACCACACGCCGTCGTAACCACCTTCCGCACAAATGCACGACCCCGGTGAGACCCCTATGAAAGCCACCTTTGTCCCCAATGCAGAGGATGGAAGATTCGTGCATTTTGCATGAAATCCCGTCGTGATGCTCACAAATTCGATTCCATAATCGTATTTTTGGACAACAACTTTGGATACATTTTCTAGACAATTTGACCGTTTGATCATCTATCCGATTCTTCCATCTCAATCTCGATATATATCCTTTCGTCCACTTAAAATTTCACCTGTTAGTTCGATCGTTTGATAGATCAAAACCGGCCACCAAGTTGACCATTTAAATTACATTTATTTTGGACAGTTTCGTGGAGCTAACTTTACAATTTTGTTTCTCTCTCGTTGAAGCTCCGGTTGACGAACCACCAACTCTGGTGCCCCGCAATTATAACCACCATCGTGCCACAAAATTTTTAGTTTCATAGGATGTCGTTTGGTTGGTTGAAATCGACACCAAATTTGGCCTCTCGAAATAGTAATTTTCAACATATAAAATTATGATTTTGAACTCGGGACAATGGATTCCAAATCTGATATCACCATTGGACTATGGTGTCATTCTGGCCAAGATTGATATATAATTTGTCAAATTTGGACAGCCTTTTTCTTGGTATATTTTTGGTACAAAGTGGATTCAACGACTGACACCATTTTGACATAAATTTTCTATTTTGCTCTTGTCTCCAAAATTGGACTTATGGGTAGCCTAATATAACTATTTTGCATGTTTTTGGAATATTGGCAATATTTGTTTCAGCATCCGAAGATGTTTACGGATGTTCCACCTTTAATGCTTCATTTGGATTGACGAGTTCCCTTGCAGGACATCGTCGAATCATCGCGCAACCTTCAGGCAAGATACCGTGCCACTGTGATCGTTGTATACATGGACATATTGATGTGTGTTAGGATTATATGTGTTAGAAGAATGTCCAAGTGTGACTTGGGTGCAGTCGATGATACCATCGATGACTGATAGTGGGTGTGTGTGTGACCTAGCATGCTAGTAGACTTCCTCGTGTTGAAGTTGCTTTTCAATGACTTCTATAACTTGGACATGACTCATGACACGACACTTGGAGTGAAAGTTTTATTGGTATTGGCACGTACCCTATTGTAACACCCAGTTGTCTAGATGAGGGTATTTTTGAAATTTTGTATTTATTATTATTATTTATTTGTATTTAAATCATATTATGATTTTCGGTGATTTTTAATAATTTTTAAACTATTTAAAAGCTGCTTTAAGTCATAACTTGTGATTTTGACGTACTGCTAGTGAAACCCTAGTGAGTGCATGACCTAGAGCCTAACCATGTCATTAGGATATTTAATTATCATTTTTAGCCTAGGGATAATTTGGTCATTTTGACTTATTTGAATTATTTGATGATTTATTGAATTGGTGAATTCTAGGTTGACTTGACTTGTTGAGACCTAGTGAACTAGCCTAGAAGCTAACCCTAGCCATGGTGACCCTAGTCTAACTTAGGTTAACCTAGTTTTAGTCATTAGAAACTAGTTTTAGAATGAGGGGATTTGGTTTAGTGAATTTAAGTCATGGCTTGTGGTTTCATGAAATGACTTATGGCTTAATTATTTAATTGATCATGACTTAAGCCCATGGGCCATTTAGTGAACCCTAACCCTAATTTTTGAGCTTATGAACAGCTACATAGGGATCCCCACCCTATAAAAACACTTATTCATTAGGGCTTGCCTCTTTTTATCATTCCAACACTTGGAGAAAAGAAAGATATTTTTCCCCTTCAAAAAATTCCTATTTTATTCATTTGATCTCCTTTTTCATTCTAGTCTTTTGCATTGGGTTCTAATTTAAGTTTATGGACTGTTGGTGGAGAGCTATTTCAGTTTTGGGCTCATTTGGAGCATTTGGCCATCAAGAGGAACACCCCCCATTTGGAGCTTTTCCATGTAATTTGCACCTATAGGTAAAACCCTTTAAATTGCATTATTTTTGTGATTTCTTTGCATGATGGTTTAGGTTTAGGTGTCCCCTAGCTGTACCACAAATTTGGGTAGATTTCGTGTCCGTTTGGTGTCCGTATCGGACACATCTTATAGTGTATGTTAGGTGTTCGACGAAATGCCTCAATGGATTGAATGTTAATGTTTTTCAAAACAAATTACATATTTGGAAAGCTTATTATATGTAGATTGTGTATGTATATGTCTGAACACGAATCGGGTTGGGTTTCGTGTCCAAAATGGACACGCACCTCGTACACGATACTGCGCACAGGCCCGTGCGGCTGTCCTGCTTCTCGGGTGCCTTTGCGGACACGACACGACATGAAAAACCACAAAAATTGATTGTAGGTGCAGGCACTGACTGATAGGGCCCCCATAAAATTTTGTGGGTCCTCGTTGTCTGTGCACGAAGGAAACGAGGCTGCACTGTCTCGTGCCTGCTCGTACATGCTGTGCGCGTCTCCTACATTTTGGGGCTAACACAGGACACGACACTTCACTAGGACATGTGGAATTTGGCGAGGTGATGGGTCCCATGACTGACTAGACCCTCACCAAGTTTCGTGGCACTTGGTTGCGAGTCGAAGAAGTTCTCGAGCTCGCATCGAAATTCCCTGACACGTACACACGCAATTTCGAGCCACTGATATAGCTTTAAAACTAGGACACGACACATCTTGGGGTTCGTGCAGGCACTTGGACACGTCTTCTTAGTCTAGGTGGACACGTGTGCACGACCACGACACAGTTGGTGTAACGCACGTGTCACTACCTCACTCGACACACGTGCACGATGCTTGTGCACACTGTTTTCAATTTTGTGTGTCGTGTGGGTGATTGGACTGATTGTGTCCTATTCGTGGATACTGGGAAACACTCCCAACACTCTCTCGCATGACACCAACATTACCAACCTACTAATTTGAGTTTTAGCTGCTATTTCTAAATCGAATTTGTACGATTCCTGTATTCCTGATACATGAAGCCTGTCATTGTTTTCTATATTCACACTGAGTTCCTAGTACAGGTGTACAAACCACTGCATTGCTCTATAACACACACACGCATTGTCACATTGCCCATGTTCCAAGTAAACCCTGTCATATACACCACACTGAATTCCTGAGAATTATTTCCCATTGACACATCACTAATTTCTGAGATTAAATCAATTTCCAGTTATTGCACTACCAATTCCTGTGTTACACGCACATACACTGTTCACTGGTTCCATTTCTTGTTAACACACTGTTGTACCTATTACATTACACCCATTGATACACACCCACGAGTTCAAAATCTGAGATCTTTTACATATTCATGTACGCACATTTTCTACTCCACTGAATTCATTCACTGCATTCACATATTTGATTAGCTTTGTATATGTATTAGAGGGATGTGAGGGTTAGATACTTGGGTAATGGCAAGATGTTGGGAGTCGGTCATGTTAGTATCGTTAGGAAACCTTGTATCAGATGTGTAGTATACTAGTGTGTGTCAAAGGTGAAGGTTGGTTGTACCTGCTAGTGTCTGGTAGAGTGTGCTTGTGTGAGTATTTTGAATATAGCCTTGCTTATAGGTATAGCAGTATTTGGGAGAGGCTGGATGTTCCCTGCACTGTAAGAGCAAGCATAGGCCCTGCAGTAGTAGGGGTTTGTGAGTGAGAACTTGGCCATGTTGAGTTTAGTCCTATTTGACCAAGTCATAAGGGATTGGGGTGTTTACTTGTCCTGCTTCCCTTTTAGCTTCACATCCATCTCTAACAAGTGTTCGGTCCATATTAGACTAGGTATCTGTCCATCATTCATTGTTCAGTTGACTATGGGTGTCTACCCTGCCTTGAAACACCACCTAAGTTCAGATTTGGCCTATTGTTTCAGTCACTTTCCCTGTTTGTCGGATAGAGACAGGTTAGAGCCTAGGCTGAGTATGGTATCCCAAGTTTGCACTTCAGGAAAGTAGATAAATAGGTAAGGGTTAGGTTACAGACTATGTGAGGGATATAGGTTTAGATATGTGGGGTTGCTTGCATTATTTTTCCATTGTTGCCTTCCTAACTGAAATTTGATTTCAATTCCTAATTTCCTATTATCTATACTGTTCTGTTTTACTAATACCAACTGTCTTGACACTACGGTTCAATATCCCCACTTATTCCCTGATAATGACACATTAACACACACACACAATTGCAATTCCTGAAATTAAATACACAATTCCTGGGTTGCATTGCCCTGTTTTGGCACAACCCTATGCACACATACTCTTGGCCTTGCCTTCCCCTCTCTATATATTTATAAATGTGTTTGTATGTTTATTGGGCTATATATATGTATATATGATATATGAATTGGTTTGATATGGTTTTGATTAAGCCATGAGTGGTTGTATAGGTACTGGTATAGGTTTAGTCTTATGGTATGTCTATATAGTGTCATTTTCTTATAGGCTTTGGTATAGGAATGTGGTTAGACTGGAATGACTTGTTAGACAAGTTGACCAGGAGTTTGACCTAGCTTGACTAGGTAGTTGACCCAATAGCCTAGAGTTTGACCAAACCCTAAAAGTTTGACCTTTGACCTTTGACCTTTGACCAAGACTTGACCTCAGAGCCCAAGTTGACATAGTTTGACTTGGTTTGACCCATAGTTGACCAAGTTTGACTTGACCTAGATTGGCTTAGAAATCATATAGATTGCATTAGTTCTTTTATTTACCTTATACTAAACACTTCATAACATGCACTATTCTATTTAGGACATTGTGACTCTGGTGCAGACATCTAACATTACACTACTCTTTTCAGAGTATCAGGCGAGTATATTCTCTGATAGTTCTCTCATTTACTTGTCAATTACTGTACTTCAGTTCTAGTTAGTTGTATGCGATTCTCTGTTATAACACGTATGGATATTCTGGATTCATATATATGACACACATTTATTTTCTGGCCTCTATTACTGGTATCATCATTTCTGGCTTCTATTACTGGAATCACCTACTGGAATCATTTACTGGTATCATTATATTTTGGCTGAACTCATCTTGAATCATTGTGTCGGATTTCTGGATTTACTTGCTGGGAGGGGAAATACTTGAGTAAGACATGTAGACATACCCCAATCTGGAATCTTCCAACTGGAATCTACTGGAATCTACTGGAATGATAGCCATCTCACACCCGGCCAGGTGTGTGATGTGCCGTATTACCTACAACCGTTTATATGTCAATCTCGGTATTTTAAAATACATTGTTAGAGTATAGGTTGGACTCACCCTGGAATCATTGTTCACTATAACTGGAATCGTCCCTTACTGGATTCATCTTGTATTACATTCATCTTGTACTGGACTTACATTGGAGTTACACTTGTCTACATTACTGTCTGGACTTTATATCATATTACCCTGGTTCAGCTAGTTCTATTTTACAGTCTTCATTGCTATGATTCTTCTCTTATTTAGTTATTTTCTTTCCTTGCACTTTATCTGTCTTTTTTACCATCACCTGAACATAAACTGCCATATTCATCAATACAACTGTCTATAACTACTGTATAGTTCTCTGTCATCTACTTGGGTTTTCTAGATGAGATTGTGCTCATTCCTGTCCTGACTGGACCTGTTGAAAATTTTACAGATGATTGTCCTGAGGACACATGCCCTACATATTACGGACCATGAGACGGGTTAGCTACCTTTATCCCCGACACTCAGGAGTGATCGGGATTTAGTTTAGTTGACTGGCATCTGTTTTCATTTAGAGCTTGTTGTATACAATTGAGACTTGAGATGTATTTGAGATTGCGCGAGATGTTGTTATTATTTCAGTAGTTATTGTTGTCTTCAATTTTTTAGTTATATTTTTGTGTTATCTTATCGTGCTTAGACTGTGATTGAGTTACACCAAATCTTATACTTGTCCTCCGTTCGGAGTTGATCATGATGAGTACATTATATACTGCATGAGTTGATGGTTAGTTAGAGACTTAGAACAGTGTTCTACCGCCGACACTGCGGCGTAGGTTGGGCGTTATTACATGCTCGTACCCTTACAGTGGGTGCGGGTCGTGACACGTTTTTAGTGGTGGCCCATGCAGGTCGAGAGTCGCATTAGTGCGATATCGTGGTAGTACGGCGACTTAGTTGTACTGCTGCGAGCCTGCGATAGGATTGAGAGATAGGCTTTAACGGAGAGGTTACTCAATCACAGTTAGAACTACTTGGGAGATTCCTGGACGACCCTTGGGAATCTCATTATGAACTTCAAATTGAAAATCCTTTTCCTCTTGTTTTGATTCACCCTCACTCCTTGATGTTTAAAGAATCTTAGACTATTAACTTCCTTCATCGTATCCTTATATTTTGTCTATCTTATGTTGCTAATTTAGCACCAGTTTGCGAGCTTATCTTATTCGAGCTTGATTATGACATATTTTATTGGGGACTGGCACCCACTAATATATTGTCTAATCAGAACCGGTACATGATGGTCTGATCAACCTATTGCACTTTGGTTCGCTTTTCATATGTTATTCTATGTGGATGGAGACATAGTTAAATTTGCCTTAGAGTCTCATCCACGACAGCTTTGGCAATTCTCTTTTAAAATATTTCCATAGCCTATGAACCACATATTATACTTAATAACATCGCCTTTGAACTCATTATTGTTTTGCCTTTCACATACTTCAGATAGAAAAGGTACTGTACTTGATAGATCAACCCAAGGTATCATGTTTAGTTTTCCTATCCAAAGGAAAAAATTGCCTTATTTCTATATCCTTGCATCATCCTTTAAATTCTAATTCTTTGATCGTGACCAGTTGACCGGGTCATCCTCCTTATCATCCAGTGTTTGGGGTCATATTCAATTGAATAAATTCAATTATGACATGGATACCAAATCTTGGATACTCGTGCTCAGACTTCAATGGCATCGTTCTCCATCTTGCCCAAATTTCAATATATCCTGAAATTGATCAACTTAGATCGTGCCGGGACTAAATCTTCTTTATATATTGTGTTATTGGATTTCAATGCAATTGACACTCGTGCCTTAAACTTTCGATTTGATCATCTTTGGAATGGTAATCCTTCATAATTAATTCCTAGTTGTCTTTACCAGTTTCATATAGGATGGTAGACTGTCCCTTTGTACCTCCTTTTGAGGGAGCTAGGCCACCTGTAGCTCAGCACCAGCGGGGTGGAGCTTTTGCGATGGCGGTCGAGGAGACCGACGCTGCAGGTGATGGGTTAGCAGGTTTGTCCTTCTCATTCTTCCTCCCCACTTTTCTGTGTGATTCCATTAGTACCTGCCAGGATATAGTTGTGATTGTTAGATAGTATAGCTACCCTGTTCGAGACCATGGAATCACGACCAGTAGGACAGTGTTGCATGTTATCTTTGACTTTGATTATTGGGGGTTTGACCTGTAGGGATACGATCATCTTAATTTCGAGGACAAAATTTTTCTAAGGTGGGTAGGATTGTAACACCCAGTTTTCCAGATGAGGGTATTTTTGAAATTTTGTATTTATTATTATTATTTATTTGTATTTAAATCATATTATAATTTTTGGTGATTTTTAATAATTTTTAAACTATTTAAAAACTGCTTTAAGTCATGACTTGTGATTTTGACGTGCTGCTAGTGAAACCCTAGTGACTGCATGACCTAGAGCTTAACCATATCATTAGGATATTTAATTATCATTTTTAGCCTAGGGGTAATTTGGTCATTTTGACTTATTTGAATTATTTGATGATTTATTGAATTAGTGAATTCTAGGTTGACTTGACTTGTTGAGACCTAGTAAACTAGCCTAGAAGCTAACCCTAGTCTAACTTAGGTTAACCTACTTTTAGTCATTAGAAACTAATTTTAGAATGAGGGGATTTGGTTTAGTGAATTTAAGTCATGGCTTGTGGTTTCATGAAATGACTTATGGCTTAATTATTTAATTGATCATGACTTAAGCCCATGGGCCATTTAGTGAACCCTAACCCTAATTTTCGAGCTTATGAACAGACACATAGGGATCCCCACCCTATATAAACACTTATGCATTAGGTTTGGCTCTTTTTATCATTCCAACACTTGGAAAAAAGAAAGGTATTTTTCCCCTTCCAAAAATTCCCATTTTATTCATTTGATCTCCTTTTTTATTCTAGTCTTTTGCATTGGATTCTAATTTAAGTTTATGGACTGTTGGTGGAGAGCTATTTCAGTTGTGGGCTCATTTGGAGCATTTGGCCATCAAGAGGAACACCCCCCCATTTGGAGCTTTTCCATGCAATTTGCACCTATAGGTAAAACCCTTTAAATTGCATTATTTTTGTGATTTCTTTGCATGATGGTTTAGGTTTAGGTGTCCCCTAGCTGTACCTCGAATTTGGGTAGATTTCGTGTCCGTTTGGTGTCCGTATCAGACACGTGTCATAGTGTATGTTAGGTGTTCGACGAAATGCCTCAATGGATTGAATGTTAATGTTTTTCAAAACAAATTACATATTTGGAAAGCTTGTTATATGTAGATTGTGTATGTATATGTCTGAGCACGAATCGTGTTGGGTTTCGTGTCCAAAATGGACGCACATCGTATACGATACTGCGCACAGGCCCGTGCGGCTGTCCTGCTACTCGGGTGCCTTTGCGGACATGACACGACATGAGACACCACAAAAATTGGTGTGTGGGTGCGAACACTGACTGACAGGACCCCCACAAAATTATGTGGGTCCTCGTTGTCTGTGTATGAAGGAAACGAGGCTGTACTATCTCGTACCTGCTCGTGCACGCTGTACGCGTCGCCTGCATTTCGGGGCTGACACAGGACTCGACACTTCACTGGGATACGTAGAATTTGGCGAGGTGATGGGTCCCATGTCAGAATAGACCTTCACCAAGTTTCGTGGCACTTGGTTGCGAGTCGAGGAAGTTCTCGAGCTCGCATCGAAATTCCCTGACACGTACACACGCGATTTCGAGCCACTGATACGGCTTTGAAACTAGGACACGACACATCTTGGGGTTCGTACAGGCACTTGGACACGTCCCCCTAGTCTAGGTGGACACGTGTGCACGACCACGACACAGTTGGTGCAACGCACGTGTCTCTACCTCACTCGACAGACGTGCACGATGCTTGTGTACACTGTTTTCTGTTTTGTGTGTCGTGTGGGTGATTGGACTGATTGTGTCCTATTCGTGGACACTGGGACACACTCCTAACACTCTCTCGCATGACACAAACATTACCAACCTACTGATTTGAGTTTTAGCTGCTATTTCTAAATCGAATTTGTAAGATTTCTGTATTCCTGATACATGAAGCCTGTCATTGTTTTCTATATTCACACTGAGTTCCTAGTACAGGTGTACACACCACTGCATTGCTCTATAACACACACACACATTGTCACATTGCCCATGTTGCATGTAAACCCTGTCATATACACCACACTGAATTCCTGAGAATCATTTCCTATTGACACATCACTAATTTCTGAGATTAAATCAATTTCCAGTTATTGCACTACCAATTCCTGTGTTACACACACATACATTGTTCACTGGTTCCATTCCTTGTTAACACACTGTTGTCCCTGTTACATTACACCCATTGATACACACCCACGAGTTCAAAATATGAGATCTATTACACATTCATGTATGCACATTTTCCACACCACTGAATTCATTCAATGCATTCACATATTTAATTAGCTTTATATATGTATTAGAGGGATGTGAGGGTTAGATACTTGGGTAATAGCAAGATATTGGGAGCCGGTCATGTTAGTATAGTTAGGAAACCTTGTATCAGATGTGTAGTATACTAGTGTGTGTCAGAGGTTAAGGTTGGTTGTATCTGCTAGTGTCTGGTGGAGTGTGCTTGTGTGAGTATTTTGAATACAGCCTTGCTTATAGGTATAGCAGTATTAGGGAGAGGCTGGATGTTCCCTGCACTATAAGAGCAAGCAAAGGCCCTGCAGTAGTAGGGGTTTGTGAGTGAGAACTTGGCCATGTTGAGTTCAGTCCTATTTGACCAAGTCGTAAGGGATTGGGGTGTTTACTTGTCCTGCTTCCCTTTTAGCTTCACATCCATCTCTAACAAGTGTTCGGTCCATATTAGACTAGGTATCTGTCCATCATTCATTGTTCAGTTGACTATGGGTGTCTACCCTGCCTTGAAACACCACCTAAGTTCAGATTTGGCCTATTGTTTCAGTCACTTTCCTTGTTTGTAGCATAGAGACAGGTTAGAGCCTAGGCTGAGTATGGTATCCCAAGTTTGCACTTTAGGAAAGTAGATAAATAGGTAATGGATAGGTTACAGACTATGTGAGAGATATAGGTTTAGATATGTGGGGTTGCTTGCATTATTTTTCCATTGTTGCCTTCCTAACTGAAATTTGATTTCAATTCCTAATTTCCTATTATCTACACTGTTCTGTTTTACTAATACCAACTGTCTTGACACTATGGTTCAATATCCCCACTTATTTCCTGATAATGACACATTAACAAACACACACAATTGCAATTCCTGAAATTAAATACACAATTCCTGGGTTGTATTACCCTGTTTTGGCACAACCCTATGCACACATACTCTTGGCCTTGCCTTCCCATCTATATATCTTTATAAATGTGTTTATATGTATATTGTGCTATATATATGTATATATGATATATGAATTGGTTTGATATGGTTTTGATTAAGCCATGAGTGGTTGTATAGGTACTGGTATAGGTTTAGTCTTATGGTATGTCTATATAGTGTCATTTCCTTATAGGCTTTGGTATAGGAATGTGGTTAGACTGGAATGACTTATTAGACAAGTTGACCAGGAGTTTGACCTACCTTGATTAGGTAGTTGATCCAATAGCCTAGAGTTTGACCAAACCCTAAAAGTTTGACCATTGACCTTTGACCAAGACTTGACCTTAGAGCCCAAGTTGACCTAGTTTGACTTGGTTTAACCCAGAGTTGACCAAGTTTGACTTGACCTAGATTGGCTTAGAAATCATATAGATTGCATTAGTTCCTTCATTTACCTTATACTGAACACTTCATAACCTGTACTGTTCTATTTAGGATATTGTGACTCCGGTGCAGACATCTGACATTACACTACTATTTTCAGAGTATCAGACGAGTACATTCTCTGATAGTTCTCTCATTTACTTGTTAATTACTGTACTTCAGTTCTAGTTAGTTGTATGCGATTCTCTGTTACAACACGTATGGATATTCTGGATTCATGTATACGACACACATTTATTTTTTGGTCTCTATTACTGGTATCATCATTTCTGGCTTCTATTACTGGAATCACCTACTGGAATCATTTACTAGAATCATTTACTGGTATCATTATATTTTGGCTGGACTCATCTTGAATCATTGTGTCAGATTTCTGGATTCACTTGTTGGGAGGGGAAATACTTGAGTAAGACATGTTGATATACCCCAATCTGGAATCTCCCAACTGGAATCTACTGGAATGATAGCCATCTCACACCCGGCCAGGTGTGTGATGTGCCGTATTACTTACAGTCGTTTACATGTCAATCTCGGTATTTTAAAACACACTATTAGAGTATAGGCTGGACTCACCCTGGAATCATTGATCACTATAACTGGAATCGTCCCTTACTGGATTCATCTTTTATTAGATTCATCTTTTACTGGACTTATATTGGAGTTACACTTGTCTACATTGTTGTCTGGACTTTATATCATATTACCCTGGTTCAGCTAGTTCTATTTTACAGTCTTCATTGCTATGATTCTTCTCTTGTTTAGTTATTTTCTTTCCTTGCACTTTATCTGTCTTTCTTACCATCACCTGAACATAAACTGCCATATTCATCAATACAACTGTCTATAACTGCTGTATAGTTCTCTGTCATTTACTTGGATTTTCTAGATGAGATTGTGCTCGTTCCTGTTCTGACTGGACCTGTTGAAATTTTTTTATATGATTGCCCTGAGGACATATGCCCTACATATTACGGACCAGGAGACGGGTTTGCTTCCTTTGGCCCCGACACTCAGGAGTGATCGGGATTTAGTTTAGTAGACTAACATCTGTTTTTATGTAGAGATTGTTGTATAGAATTGAGACTTGAGATGTATTTGAGATTGTTCAAGATTTTGTTATTATTTCAGTAGTTATTGTTGTCTTCAATTTTTTAGTTATATTTCTGTGTTATCTTATCGTGCTTAGACTGTGATTGAGTTATACCATATCTTATACTTGTCCTCCGTTCGGAGTTGATCATGATGAGTACATTATATACTGTATGAGTTGATGGTTAGTTAGAGACTTAGAACAGCGTTCTACCGCCGACACTGCGGCGTAGGATGGGCGTTGTTACATGCTCGTACCCTCACAGTGGGTGTGGGTCGTGACACGTTTTTAGTGGTGGCCCATGCAGGTCGAGAGTCGCATTAGTGTGATATCGTGGTAGTACGGCGGCTTAGTTGTACTGCTGCGAGCCTGCGATAGGATTGAGAGATAGGCTTTAACGGGGAGGTTACTCAATCACAGTTAGAACTACCTGGGAGATTCCTGGATGACCCTTGGGAATCTCATTATGAACTTCAAAGTAAAAATCCTTTTCCTCTTGTTTTGATTCACCCTCACTCCTTGATGTTTAAAGAATCTTAGACTATTAACTTCCTTCATCGTATCCTTACTTATATTTTGTCTATCTTATGTTGCTAATTTAGCACCAGTTTGCGAGCTTATCTTATTCGAGCTTGATCATGACAAATTTTATTGGGGGCTGGCACCCACTAACATATTGTCTAATCAGAACCGGTGCAAGATGGTCTAATCAACCTATTGCACTTTGGTTCGCTTTTCATATGTTATTCTATGTGGAGGGAGACATAGTTAAATTTGCCTTAGAGTCTCATCCACGACAGCTTTGGCAATTCTCTTTTGAAATATTTCCATCGCCTATGAACCACATATTATACTTAATAACATCGCCTTTGAACTCATTATTGCTTTGCCTTTCACATACTTCAGATAGAAAAGGTACTGTACTTGATAGATCAACCCAAGGTATCATGTTTTGTTTTCCTATCCAAAGGAAGAAATTGCCTTATTTCTATATCCTTGCATCATCCTTTAAATTCTAATTCTTTGATCGTGACCAGTTGACCGGGTCATCCTCTTTATCATCCAGTATTTGGGGTCATATTCAATTGAATAAATTCAATTTTGACATGGATACCAAATCTTGGATACTCGTGCTCAGACTTCAATGGCATCGTTCTCCATCTTACCCAAACTTCAATATATCCTAAAATTGATCAACTTAGATCGTTCCGGGACTAAATCTTCATTATATATTATGTTATTGGATTTCAATGCAATTGACACTCGTGCCTTAAACTTTCGATTTGATCATCTTTGGAATGGTAATCCTTCATAATTAATTCCTAGTTGTCTTTACCAGTTTCATATAGGATGGTAGACTGTCCCTTTGTACCTCCTTTTGAGGGAGCTAGGCCACCTGTAGCTCAGCACCAGCGAGGTGGAGCTTTTGCGATGGCGGTCGAGGAGACCGACGCTGCAGGTGATAGGTTAGCAGGTTTATCCTTCTCATTCTTCCTCCCTACTTTCCTGTGTGATTCCATTATTACCTGCCAGGATATAGTTGTGATTGCTAGATAGTGTAGCTACCCTGTTCGAGACCATAGAATCATGACAAGTAGGACAGTGTTGCATGTTATCTTTGACTTTGATTGTTGGGGGTTTGACCTAGTAGGGATACGATCATCTTAATTTCGAGGACGAAATTTTTCTAAGGTGGGTAGGATTGTAACACCCAGTTTTCTAGATGAGGGTATTTTTGAAATTTTGTATTTATTATTATTATTTATTTGTATTTAAATCACATTATGATTTTTGGTGATTTTTAATAATTTTTAAACTATTTAAAAACTGCTTTAAGTCATGACTTGTGATTTTGACGTGCTGCTAGTGAAACCCTAGTGACTGCATGACCTAGAGCCTAACCATGTCATTAGGATATTTAATTATCATTTTTAGCCTAGGGATAATTTGGTCATTTTGACTTGTTTGAATTATTTGATGATTTATTGAATTAGTGAATTCTAGGTTGACTTGACTTGTTGAGACCTAGTGAACTAGCCTAGAAGTTAACCCTAGTCTAACTTAGGTTAACCTACTTTTAGTCATTAGAAACTAATTTTAGAATGAGAGGATTTGGTTTAGTGAATTTAAGTCATGGCTTGTGGTTTCATGAAATGACTTATGGCTTAATTATTTAATTGATCATGACTTAAGCCCATAGGCCATTTAGTGAACCCTAACCCTAAGTTTTGAGCTTATGAATAGACACATAGGGATCCCCACCCTATATAAACACTTATGCATTAGGTTTTGCCTCTTTTTATCATTCCAACACTTGGAGAAAAGAAAGGTATTTTTCCCCTTCCAAAAATTCCTATTTTATTCATTTGATCTCCTTTTTCATTCTAGTCTTTTGCATTGGGTTCTAATTTAAGTTTATGGACTGTTGGTGGAGAGCTATTTCAGTTTTGGGCTCATTTGGAGCATTTAGCCATCAAGAGGAACACCCCCCATTTGGAGCTTTTCCATGCAATTTGCACCTATAGATAAAACCCTTTAAATTGCATTATTTTTGTGATTTCTTTGCATGATGGTTTAGGTTTAGGTGTCCCCTAGCTGTACCTCGAATTTGGGTAAATTTCGTGTCCGTTTGGTGTCTGTATCAGACACGTGTCATAGTGTATGTTAGGTGTTCGACGAAATGCCTCAATGGATTGAATGTTAATGTTTTTCAAAACAAATTACATATTTGGAAAGCTTGTTATATGTAGATTGTGTATGTATATGTCTGAGCATGAATCGGGTTGGGTTTCGTGTCCAAAATGGACACGTACCTCGTACACGATACTGCGCACAGGCCCGTGCGGCTGTCCTGCTACTCGGGTGCCTTTGCGGACACGACACGACACGAGACACCACGAAAATTGGTGTGTGGGTGCGAGCACTGACTGACAGGACCCCCACAAAATTTTGTGGGTCCTCGTTGTCTGTGTACGAAGGAAACGAGGCTGCACTGTCTCGTGCCTGCTCGTGCACGCTGTACGCATCCCCTGCATTTTGGGGCTGACACAGGACATGACACTTCACTAGGACACGTGGAATTTGGCGAGGTGATGGGTCCCATGTCTGAATAGACCTTCACCAAGTTTCGTGGCACTTGGTTGCGAGTCGTGGAAGTTCTCGAGCTCGCATCGAAATTCCCTGACACGCACACACGCGATTTCGACCCACTGATACGGCTTTGAAACTAGGACACGACACATCTTGGGGTTCGAGCAGGCACTTGGACACGTCCCCTTAGTCTAGGTGGACACGTGTGCACGACCACGACACAGTTGGTGCAACGCACGTGTCTCTACCGCACTCGACAGACATGCACGATGCTTGTGTACACTGTTTTCTGTTTTGTGTGTCGTGTGGGTGATTGGACTGATTGTGTCCTATTCGTGTACACTGGGACACACTCCCAACACTCTCTCGCATGACACCAACATTACCAACCTACTGATTTGAGTTTTAGCTGCTATTTCTAAATCGAATTTGTAAGATTCTTGTATTCCTGATACATGAAGCCTGTCATTGTTTTCTATATTCATACTGATTTCCTAGTACAGGTGTACACACCACTGCATTGCTCTATAGCACACACACACGCATTGTCACGTTGCCCATGTTCCATGTAAACCCTGTCATATACACCACACTGAATTCCTGAGAATCATTTCCCATTAATTGACACATCACTAATTTCTGAGATTAAATCAATTTCCAGTTATTGCACTACCAATTCCTGTGTTACACACACATACACTGTTCACTGGTTCCATTCCTTGTTAACACACTGTTGTCCCTGTTACATTACACCCATTGATACACACCCACGAGTTCAAAATCTGAGATCTATTACACATTCATGTATGCACATTTTCCACACCACTGAATTCATTCACTGCATTCACATATTTGATTAGCTTTATATATGTATTAGAGGGATGTGAGGGTTAGATACTTGGGTAATGGCAAGATGTTGGGAGCCGGTCATGTTAGTATAGTTAGGAAACCTTGTACCAGATATGTAGTATACTAGTGTGTGTCAGAGGTTAAGGTTGGTTGTATCTGCTAGTGTCTGGTGGAGTTTGCTTGTGTGAGTATTTTGAATATAGCCTTGCTTATAGGTATAGCAGTACTAGGGAGAGGCTGGATGTTTCCTGCACTATAAGTGCAAGCAAAGGCCCTGCAGTAGTAGGTGTTTGTGAGTGAGAACTTGGCCATGTTGAGTTCAGTCCTATTTGACCAAGTCGTAAGGGATTGGGGTGTTTACTTGTCCTGCTTCCCTTTTAGCTTCACATCCATCTCTAACAAGTGTTCGGTCCATATTAGACTAGGTATCTGTCCATCATTCATTGTTCAGTTGACTATGGGTGTCTACCCTGCCTTGAAACACCACCTAAGTTCAGATTTGGCCTATTGTTTCAGTCACTTTCTTTGTTTATAGCATAGAGACGGGTTAGAGCCTAGGCTGAGTATGGTGTCCCAAGTTTGCACTTCAGGAAAGTAGATAAATAGGTAATGGATAGGTTACAGACTATGTGAGGGATATAGGTTTACATATGTGGGGTTGCTTGCATTATTTTTCTATTGTTGCCTTCCTAACTGAAATTTGATTTCAATTCCTAATTTCCTATTATCTACACTGTTCTGTTTTACTAATACCAACTGTCTTGACACTATGGTTCAATATCCCCACTCATTTCCTGATAATGACACATTAACAAACACACACAATTGCAATTCCTGAAATTAAATACACAATTCCTGGGTTGCATTACCCTGTTTTGGCACAACCCTATGCACACATACTCTTGGCCTTGCCTTCCCCTCTCTATATCTTTATAAATGTATTTGTATGTATAATGTGCTATATATATGTATATATGATATATGAATTGGTTTGATATGGTTTTGATTAAGCCATGAGTGGTTGTATAGGTACTGGTATAGGTTTAGTCTTATGGTATGTCTATATAGTGTCATTTCCTCATAGGCTTTGGTATAGGAATGTGGTTAGACTGGAATGACTTGTTAGACAAGTTGACAAGGAGTTTGACCTAGCTTGATTAGGTAGTTGACCCAATAGCCTAGAGTTTGACCAAACCCTAAAAGTTTGACCTTTGACCTTTGACCAAGACTTGACCTCAGAGCCCAAGTTGACCTAGTTTGACTTGGTTTAAACCAGAGTTGACCAAGTTTGACTTGACCTAGATTGGCTTAGAAATCATATAGATTGCATTAGTTCTTTTATTTACCTTATACTGAACACTTCATAACCTGTACTGTTCTATTTAGGACATTGTGACTCCGGTGCAGACATCTGACATTACACTACTCTTTTCAGAGTATCAGGCGAGTACATTCTCTGATAATTCTCTCATTTACTTGTTAATTACTGTACTTCAGTTCTAGTTAGTTGTATGCGATTCTCTGTTAAAACACGTATGGATATTCTGGATTCATGTATACGACACACATTTATTTTCTGGCCTCTATTACTGGTATCATCATTTTTGGCTTCTATTACTGGAATTATCTACTGGAATCATTTACTAGAATCATTTACTAGTATTATTATATTTTGGCTGGACTCATCTTGAATCATTGTGTCGGATTTCTGGATTCACTTGCTGGGAGGAGAAATACTTGAGTAAGACATGTAGACATACCCCAATCTGGAATCTTCCAACTGGAATCTACTGGAATGATAGCCATCTCACACCCGACCAGGTGTGTGATGTGCCGTATTACCTACAGTCGTTTACACGTCAATCTCGGTATTTTAAAACACATTGTTAGAGTATAGGCTGGACTCACCCTGGAATCATTGATCACTATAACTGGAATCGTCCCTTACTGGATTCATCTTTTATTAGATTCATCTTTTACTGGACTTACATTGGAGTTACACTTGTCTATATTGCTGTCTGGACTTTATATCATATTACCCTGGTTCAGCTAGTTCTATTTTACAGTTTTCATTGCTATGATTCTTCTCTTATTTAGTTATTTTCTTTCCTTGCACTTTATCTGTCTTTCTTACCATCATCTGAACATAAACTGCCATATTCATCAATACAACTGTCTATAATTGCTGTATAGTTCTCTGTCATTTACTTGGGTTTTCTAGATGAGATTGTGCTCGTTCCTGTCCTGGCGGGACCTGTTGAAAATTTTTCATATGATTGCCCTGAGGACACATGCCCTACATATTATGGACCAGGAGACGGGTTAGCTTCCTTTGGCCCCGACACTCAGGAGTGATCGGGATTTAGTTTAGTAGACTGGCATCTGTTTTTATTTAGAGATTGTTGTATAGAATTGAGACTTGAGATGTATTTAAGATTGTTCGAGATGTTGTTATTATTTCAGTAGTTATTGTTGTCTTCAATTTCTTAGTTATATTTCTGTGTTATCTTATCGTGATTAGACTGTGATTGAGTTACACCATATCTTATACTTGTCCTCCATTTGGAGTTGATCATGATGAGTACATTATATACTGCATGAGTTGATGGTTAGTTAGAGACTTAGAACAGCGTTCTACCGCCGACACTGCGGCGTAGGCTGGGCGTTGTTACGTGCTCGTACCCTCACAGTGGGTGCGGATCGTGACACCTGTACTTGGCCGGTACAAGGGGTTCTTGTGATGGATCATATGACTAGTTGTGTTAGATAGAGGACTTGCATGTGAGATATGATTCGTGTGAATCATGGACATGATCTTGTACTACTCCTAGACGGGAAAGACTATTAGTAGGCGTACGGGATTATCTTATCCTCATCAGCCTTAGCATGGTGAGTTATAGGCTATACTAGTGGATATTCCATTATCGTCTACGGACTAGTCTCTGATTTTGGTGGGAGTATGCTAGTATATTTGCGATATTTGTTGACGCTAATATCACTAATTACCTACCTATATGATCCCAAAGTAGTCTTCAAGTGCATTGCACTTACATGGATAATTTATCTTGTCAGTTATATTTTTATTCATGTATATTACCTTTACTTTTTATATTGTGGCTAGTTGTTGTATCTTGTTACATCCCTCTGAGGACCCTTTCCACGTTCTTGCTGAGCTTATAGTATAGATAAGTGGATGGTATATTTTAGCTGCCGGATTCAGGTATTGCTTGTTGTATTAGTTTATTATTTTCCTGTGCTCTCTATTTCCTTTCCTTTTATATCTTGCTTATTTAGCCTAGTTTTACTGGAAATCTATTATTCTTCGGGTCCATTCCAAACATATATGTTAACGGGCTGCAAACCACGACATATATTGTTTGTTCTTGATTTTGTTCATTATTGTGGATTTGTGATAGAGTACATTTAGTTTACTTCACTGCGTACTACGATTAGGATAAGTCCATTAAATTGGGAATATTTATTCTAACCATACAGATGGCATGCTCATGTTTTTGGTTCCTATATATTTGGGAACTAGGGCGTGACAATATTACCTATGAAATATTCCATAGTCTCGTCTCTCTTTATAGAGTTCCATAAATTTGCCACGTCCATATTATCTCTGAGTAAATTTATTCAAGAAAATCTGTCAAGTCAATATTACCTCCAACATACTTCCTGATCATATCTTATTACTTGTAAGTGGTCGAGTGCGCCATAAGTAATAGGTTCACTACTTGTCACGTCCATAATACCTCTGACAAAGTGCCTTATTCTATTATTTGTGCCTAACCTAGTATGCCAAGGGTAATAGGTCTACCTAAATACCTATCATATCCATAATATCTCTGATAGTGTCAATTTAAATATCTATTATCTATACTCTAATCGAGTATGTCATAAATAATAGATCCACAATAAACATAATATTTTTCTATGTCCATATTAACTCTAGAGACATGTCAGATTACAAATATCACCAGCAAAATGGAAAGTATTCTTTATTTTCAAAATTAAAGAGACGATACAAGAGACTTTCATTTTCATTCCAAAAAAAGAAGAAGAAAAAGTTATAATGCTTCAAAGATGGTCAGGCATTTTACAAAGCTATGCAATCTTCTTCATCAAAGTATTTATTTCAGACCGCTTTCGGTCGAGTGCCCGACATCTAGCTTCATTTCGCCTTGAAACATCATCTCAGAAGGGTGTCAACTCATCACGTTTCCCTTCTAAAGTGACAAGTTCAAAGTCGAGCCTTTCAATAGCATTTCTAGCATCGTTGGATTGAGCAGCAAGGACTTTTTGCTTGTGAGTGGTCTCATCTAGGCAAAACTCTTTTATAGCATAAGCATCTTGAAGGGCTTTGATTTCTTCAGTAATCTCAGTCATGCGCTTGATGTTCTCTTCATGTTGAGAAGCATATTTGATCGAAGAGGTGGAGAGAAATTCATGTTCCTCGTGAGCTTTAGCCATTTGTTTCTTAAGGGTCCTTTCTTGGTTTACCAAGACGATAATTTCTTTGTGAATAATGTCATTTAGTTTGTTGCGCTCATCAAACTCATTAACTGAAATGCCATGATGGTTGGCTAAACCAAGATTTGTCACACAGTTGTCAAGTGTGTCAAATAGCATGTTCAAATCCCCGACTATGCTTCATGTCCCGGGATACCTTCAAAAGCTTGAACCATACAAGCAGCGGCATCTTGATCTGGGCAAAATGAATGTTCCTCGGTATAATTTCTTGGACCCCATTTTCCAAAAGAGAGTAAAAACACTATACACAAATTCTGGTCAGACCCTCTAGGTGGGCCCCTGTTAGTGGCGTTATTGACACAACAGTTGTTTGACTCTCCAACATAGATGAAAGGGGAAGAGCTTCTCGAGCAGCTGTCATATAAAAATAAAGATTGTTAAATTGAAAAAAAGAGAAAAAGAAATCAAATATGTTTTGGAAAATTCAATACCTTTAGTATGCTCTTCAGTTGTTGATAAATTTATATTGAATGACTCATTTGTTGATCCTAACCTTGCTCCTTCGATCATCACCTGACTCTGTTTAGTGCAAGAAGATTATGGAGGATGTGATTTGGTACGAAGAGTTTCAGGTTCCTTCACTAATCATCCGGGAGTCTAGCCTTGGCAGAGAGAACCATATTTGGGTAACAACGGAGTCCTAATGGTTCCAAAGTACTTTCAACAACTGGAGGCTTTAAAACTGGTGTAGAAGCATAAAAAATCTCAGCTGACAATATTCCTCCACCACAGCGCAAATAATACAAACTGTATAGACAGAATGTTAAAAAGAAAAAAATAGAAGATATAGAAGAAAGTTCTTTTATTATAATACCTACAAAGGTCTAGTACAGACTCATCAAGGCTACATATAAAGGACCAACCCTATTCTTCTACAAAGAAATGATTACAGATTCTGCAAAGCCTAGAGGAGTATACAAGGGGATTAGTCTTCGTAAAAGCGCAGTTCGCCATCTTCTCGGTATGCATACTGGAAGATTAATCTCCATTGAAGCGTATTCTGATATTCTTATGGGCGCAACCCTCCAAAAGTGCATCAGCTACTCGGGTGAAGTGAGAAACTTTCTGAAGCAGCAATTGACCCAGGTTTCCAGAAGGCGCAGAAGGTCTCAAAAGCCTGGAATGGGCAGGGCAGAGCGTAACCTGTGGCTCTCTAGGTTGGCCATCCACCCACAAGGTAGGCCGTCAGGACCTCAAAAACCTGTAAGGCGTCACCCATGTTTAAACTCCTCATGAGAAGCGTTCCAACACATTTCGAGGCTCATCAACAGTTCTTCTACGAAGGCATAGCTCCTTTAAATGAATGAATCCTCAACCAAAATTCGACTTAAGTAAGGCCAACCGTCACTCGAAGCTAAGTCTGGATCCAGCATGGTGTTCAAGGACAAGAAGAGGAATAAGACGTGACTCTTCGGAAGAAACTCCTCCTTTATATAGGGAGGGAGTGGTCCAAAATGTAGGCCACATGGGCGACGGTCAGAGTTCTCATATTAATGGGATTAACCTAGGACTCAGCACGATAAACCTCATTAAATAAAGTTCATTCGACTAAGTCCTAGACTGTCCTAGGACCCCTTGAAATTCCCCAAGTAACGGTAGCAATTAAGAGTGAGTCGTTCATTAAGGAGCGGTCATTCATTGGTCTTTAAAAGAAGACTTCAAAGATAATGCCTTCAAACAAGAGGCGCAGCTACATTCCTATGCCAACCTCAGGCACAAACTAGTGATGTTTTCACACCACCTCAACTCCAACGGCACAGTACTCTGCTCCGACCCAGAAGCTCAACTACCTTTCGTCAGAGACTTCGGAGATACCATTGCATCCAATATAAGTTTATCTGCTGCTCCAAAAGCACAGTAATCTCGTCAACCTGAAGCACAAGCCTACTCGTCGTCCTAAAGCACAGTGACTTTGTCTCTCGAAGCACAGCCTTCTCGTCGCTCCTACGCACAGAGGCTCCGTCGTCTTCGAAGCATAGTCCACTCGTTGCCTGAAAGCACAGAGGCTCCGTTGTCTCGAGAAGAACAGTCTATTCGTCGTCCCAGAAGCGCAGCAGTACTCTGACCTCTTCAGAGGTGCAGGAAGCATTGTCCCACCCAGTCGGTTTGCTTAAACCGACTCTCTCGAAGATAAGATTGGGGTTAATCATGATTGATATCTTATCAAAATTGATTTAAATCTTAGACAAGGATCAATTAGAATCCAAATCTGAGAATAAAATCCTAAGATTTACTCGCCTGCATCCGAACAAGCTAATCAGAACACGCCATGTGTCTCATCCTTCGATTATTTTGATAACAACCAGAGATCTCGATTGAGAAAAATTTCAATATCTGCCACGTGTCACCGCAGAAGCCCGTACCGTGCAATGACGGCAGATTCTTTCATATCTCAAAATCATAATGCACATCGCATATGTGCTCTCTTCCCCTATAAATAGAAGGAGTTTTACTTCAACAAAGGAGAGGCCACCGAATATCAAATCTCCAGCTCCAGGCATCCTCTTGATCGACAACTCTAGAGTTCCACCAAAGGCATCAGAAAGTCAGAGCAAGTTCAACCCGTCGTTAGATCGTCAATGAAGTAAAGGAGCCGCTGTAGTGCTCGATCTCTACCGTTACACTTTCCAAGAAACTCTTTCCCTTATACTTAGAATTTCATGTTTAGGAATTCCTTCTCTGTACACAAGACTTCCCCTTATACTTAGAATATCCTGTTTAGGACTTTCTTCTCTGTACACAGATTTTTTCCTTGTACATAGAATATCCTGTTTAGGACTTCCTTCACTGTACGCAGGTCTTTTTACGTTCAATAAGAAAACAATTTGTTCAACCTTTTATGATGTTGAACAAAATGGTGACTCTGCTGGGGACTACCTTCTCCTCCAACGAGAAGGTGGTGATGCAATCTAACGACAACTTGTTGGGATCTTCCCAGAAGATGCTGGTTGTATGCTTCGACCAGCAAGCTTTTGAAGATCTTCTTTCTGATGAGAAGTAGAATCCTTCAAAGCGGTTCTTAAAACCTAAGAAGACTCGACGTGTTTGGAGGCCCAAGGCGGCTACGACGAGCAGCATGATGGAGGGAACTGCGATCTAGAACCCCCTTAATGTCGAAGCCCCGGAAAAGATTTCGGCTGCTACAGCCATATCTCCTCGCTTGATTCCCACCCTGGGAAAGTTTAGCGAGAAAGACGGTGTCTCTATGGCAGGACTGACAAAGGCACAATACCTAAGGAAGCGCATGCCGGTTCAATCCCTCACGACGGGAGCATTGCCGATAAGAAGGTCCGTCTTTGATAGAATTGCCTTCTCATCAGGTGAGCCTCTATTTGATTCTGAATACTATGCACCCGCTGGGGTAGTAGGAAGAAATCCAAGGTAGTACGAGCCTCGTGCTACAAATATACTATGCCTATGACCAACCAAAGGCCGGCGTTGACAGTCACAAGCGCTGCCGATGGGAAGTTATACAAGACTGGACCTCATGCTCCGATAC
This sequence comes from Iris pallida, assembly GCA_029216955.1. Classification (NCBI taxonomy): domain Eukaryota; kingdom Viridiplantae; phylum Streptophyta; class Magnoliopsida; order Asparagales; family Iridaceae; genus Iris; species Iris pallida. The sequence goes on along the minus strand of JANAVB010017199.1, from coordinate 5,230,427 downwards.
CTCGACCAGTTGAACCCCTCTATCGCTTGAGCACTCATGTGCGTGATAAAAGCCAAGGGTATATCCCGTAGAGAGAGACTCGTGCGAGCAGCGTTCCTGCAAGCATGATAGGAGTCTTCCTTGCCAGACCCTCTTTGATCCTACCCACGTATAACTTTCCTGCACGTACAATGGGGGCACCACGACAGAAGACCTGGTGCTGTCCTAAGAAGAAGAAGAATCGACGGCGCAGGGCATGCCTAAATCAAGGCATCTTTGTACCCAGATTACCATCAACTGCTGTTATCAACAAACGGCTGTACTACCACCGAGGAGGATCTCTGTCTTTCAAAGACTTCAACCTACGTCGACTGCACGTCAGAAACTCAACAGGGGGTCGACGAGTAAGAGAGAAGATAAACTCCATGTCGCCAGGTGTAACACGGTACAGGGTTCTAAGACTCTCAATAAGTCATCGAAGAATCCTCCCATATCAGCCACAAGGCCTAAGAAGCGGCCCGAGTGTAGCAAGGCAAAGGTACCTAGCACAGGCGTGTTCCAAGGCACACGATCCAAATCTTCATTGGGTGCCACGTCAGATGCTTGGGGTAGCCAACCTTCCACTATGTATGACAACACCATGTTCTAATCTGAGGAGGAGCCATACGATACGGAGGCCTCAGCAAGCACAACTAGCCACCAGACTGGGATAGCAACCGCAATAAGTTTTAGGAAGACTGTAACCTCCCAGTCTATTCTCTGGATGCCAAGGATCGAACATCTGAGCCAGAGAGCGAAGGATCTACTGTCCCTTCAACCCATCCACACACAAGGTCCATATTTATGGTTGAGGGTGATGAGGCAGACAATAGCGAAGCGCCTGACCAGCTGAAACGCATCGAAGCTCTCGAGACGAGCCTAGTTACGTTAAATACCACAATAAAGACTCTGTCTTCTCTCATGCTGGAGATCAAAAGGAATTTGGTACCCACTGCCTCTATACCTGCTCCTGGTCAGCAGCCAATGATGGATCCAGCAAACTGTCCATCGTCTATCAGACGAGACCATCGTCATCTACTCCATTGTCTACAGGCCCGACAATTGCAACTGAGATACAGCAGGCCATCTAGAAACTGTATGCTCGCTACGATGCCAAAGAGAAGCAAGTACCACTTCGAAAGATGGGGATTCGACAGCCATATCCTGCCGAGTGGGACAACATAGTTTATCCTTCCAAGTATAATCTGTAGACGCTCAAGCCCTACAAGGAAAAAGAGTCTCCCCTACGATACTTGAGGTACTTTTCCTTAGTGACTGGGCACTTGTCGAAGAACGATGTCTTCCTTACCAACATCTTCATAGGAGCTCTGTAGGGGGTAGCCTATGAATGGTTCTACAGCATTTCGGCCGACTGTATTTCATCGTTCGAGGACCGAAAGAATCTATTCGTAGGTCGATTCTATGAAGGAGGGACGGACATGACAATGTCAACTCTCATGGAGGTCATCCAGAGAGAGAAGGAGCCTGTCCATGCATACATTGAGAACTTTCGTCAGACAGCCTTAAGGCTACCGTCTGGTATGCCCGAGCCCATGCTTATAGACTCACGCCGCAAGAATATGTTGCCTGTGATAAAATTATGGCAAAGTGCTCCTTGCACAAAGTGGACACCTTTCATTACAGAGGCAGATGTGGCACAAAGGAAAGCTCAGGATGCGCAGCTCCTGGGACTGAACTTTCCTTCTCTCGAAGACAGAGGGAGGCGTTCGTCTAGCAACAATCCCAAGGACGGAAAAGGCAAGCAAGCCATGACGTTAACATCTCTAAAGGTTCGATAACCATGAACCCCAAGTCTGCAGAAGCAAAGAAGCCGAGGGAGATGTGCTCCTTCAATGACGAGGATATGCTGGAACTCTTAAATACGCTGACGAAGAGTGGCAAGCTGTCTCTCCCAACACTAAGGTGCCCCGACGAAGTGGGGAAGGTGGACAACCCTAAATACTGCCATTATTATCAGTATATCCACCATTCGACACGAGATTGCTACATATTGAAAGGGCAGATTTAGCGCCTCATCGACGCCAAAGTCATACCACTTGATTATGAGGAAAAGACTGTCACGGCCAACATGGTTACTTTCTAGTTTGGAAGTTTCCCAACCACGGAGGCACAGGACGGGGTCGTCCCCATCCCGAGGGCAACAATAGAAGTAGTCGATCTTCCACCAGCCCGTGACAATGCTTAGGGCTCATCCCATTCTTCATACCATGAGATGAGGTCATGTAGGTCCACCCAGACCTTACTCCCGACATGATGGTACCCATAATCCCTTCTGTCAAAGGGAAGAAGGTCAGGACATGTCGTATGGTCTCGACTTCGACCGATGACACCTTGGTGACCACTCGTTCGACGCAGCAGCAAGAGGAGAACCAGGCTCCAGAGGAGGCAACCCCTCCACCAACTATATCCCCTGTTCCTGATGTATCAGAGGCATGCCCGTCTCAGACTCCTACCGTAGATAGGCAGAAGTAAAATAAGGTTCACTTTGACAAGCCTCTTAGAAAAGACTCGGCAGTAGGGCCTATCAAACCCTACAACTTTGACATACTGGCACAGCTAGCCAACACCTCGGCTAGATTATCATTTTTCGAGATTCTCCGTCTATCTAAAGAGACCCAGGATGCGCTCACCGAAGCCTTACAGAACGTCGAGTCCTTTCTCACTCAGGTGCGACCACAAAAGAAAGACCCTACGGCCTACCCACATTGTCACAGCGTGGTCGAAGTGATCTCTAGTATCACCTTCACCAAACAAGATATGCTGCTGAAGAATAACTGTGAGCACCCTGAATTTTGAGTTAATTTTTTTTAATTTTCTGATTGATTAGTTTCGATAAATAAATTATTCTGTTTAATTATCTTTAAGTGTACTTTCCCATGCCTTTGATATTTGGAGTGTCAGGAATGTTCATCTCTGGAAACTTTCTTCATGAGTTTTGTAGTGGACATGATTGCCTTCATGACGGTATATAATGTCCCACTCAAACTTGTTCCCTTATACTCTTTTTGCTTTACAGAATTTTGGGTCGAATTATACCATTTGATCATTCATTAATTTTTCCACTCTTTTTCTTGATCATTATTAGCACGTTACTGTGACTTTTAATTTGAGAGCACAAGACCAGTTATTTTCTTGAAACCAACTCATCATGCATGATCTACTCGAGATACTCTTCACCCTTGACCTTCGTGTCCCACTCAGACATGCCATTTTGTGCTCCATTTGCTTCGTACAACTTTTCTGACACGTGACCCAATTTTATTTCACCCCACGGTGTCGCATTCATTTTCCAACTTGATTTGTGGGTACCTTGTCAACCAAAACTTGTCAGCCCCAAATATGGACATGGCCCACATTGAGCCTACTACCCGCACGACACTTGTGTCCTATTTATTGGAATCCCCACGTGCTACTTATTTACCCATGATCATCAACATCTATTTTTAATTCGATTATTGCGTAATGTTCGATTTTGATCCAACCCGGCTTGACCGAACCTAGTCCAAGCTTCATGTTTCCCTCTCTCATGACACCCTCAGCTCATTATCCTTGAAAAATAATCAGATATCCTTTCTACCTATTTTTAATATTTAATAGAAATTCTATTGATTTTAATCCCTGTAGGAATGACCTAATTTTCTATAATCAATCCTAGCCATAGATTTACCCCTCTTTAAATCCTCACCATTAATTTCCCTCCATACCATAGCAGCCAATTGAATCCCCAACACCCCATGGCCGGCCATAAATTCTAGGGATAGCCTTTTCTCTCTCCTCCCCTCACAAGCTCACACAACATTTATTATTCACTCTCTCTCTCTCTCTCTCCCTTCGAATATTTTTAACACCACCACCACTACACTCAGCTCACCCCAAGCTCTTTCCAGCCGAGCCCGACATCCCCTCCACCCTGGCCGAGCTCGGCCGTCCACCCACCAGCAGGCTCCTCCTTCCCTCCTCTTCTTCTCCATCACCATTTTCGGCCATCACCAATGAACCGCCATCACCAACCATCACTAACCACCACCACCACATCTTCCTGCACCACCTTAGCCCGCCACCACCTCTACCGCACGTTTGTAGCGCCGCCCCGCCGCACCAGGCCGCACGTCGCCCGCCTCCGCCGGACCAGGCTGGGCCGCGCAGCCCCCCGCGCACAGCCTGCAGGCACAGTAGCTACTGTGCGGCCGGCCGGGAATGGCCTGGCGCGCGCGTACAGCGCCGCCGCCGGTCACGCGCCGCCGTGGCCGTGCCCTCCCACAGCGGACGAACTCAGGCGACTCCTCTGGGTCCGCCATCTCCTCTTCCAGCGTGACGTATAGGCGATTCGTGCATTTCGCACGAATTCCTGCCGTGACGCGCACGAAATCAAGTCCGTTTTGGCGCCCCATCGCAGCAACTTCGTGCATAATTTTTGAAAAATCCGACCGTTGGATCGGCGATTTCTTCGCTCCGTCACAATCTCGGTATATCCACCTTCACTCCTGTCAATTTTCGTCCGTTAATTTTATAGTTTGATACATCAAAACCGGCCACCAAGTTGACCGTTTAAATTGTATTAATTTTGGACAGTTTTGCGGAGACAACTTCGTCAGCTTGTACCTCCTCCACCGCAGCTCCATTTGGCGTGCTACCAGTTCCTGTGCGAAGCTGGTATAACCCTCTTACTACCCCTCCAATTTTGTTTCATTGTGAGCTTGTTTGATTGGTTGAATTCGACACCAAAGTTGGCCGTCCGAATTCGTAATTTTCAACTTGTAAAATTCTATTTTTGAACACGGAACTCCAGATTTCATTTCTGACACCACCAGTAGACTCGTGGCGTCGTTCTGGCATGTTTTCATATAAAATTTGTTAGATTTAGAGGACGTGAGCCCTGGCATGCATTTCGGTACAAAGTGGGTCCCATAGTCCGGTTCAACGGGACTTTTTGACATCGGCTCATCGGAATCCAATTCCGGATATAACATTGAGTTTATATCATAATTCTGGACTCGTTGAGATATAATTGGCTAGGTTTTGGTGGATATTGGATCTGGCACGAATTTCGGTGTAAGTCGGATACCAATATCCGGGTCAACGGATCATTTTGAGATCGGCTCATCGGAATCCAATTCCGGATATACCGTTGAGTTCGTATCGTCATTCTGGACTCGTTGACATATAATTTGCTAGGTTTTGGTGGACATTGGATTCGGCACGTATTTCGGTGCAAGTCGGATACCAATATCCGGGTCAACAGGTCATTTTGAGATCGGCTCATCGGAATCCAATTCCGGACATACCGTTGAGTTCGTATCGTCATTCTGGACTCGTTGACACGTAGTTTGCTGAGTTTTGAGAACATTGGCTCCGGCACGCATTTCCGTGCAACCGAAATTCTAAGTTCTGGTCAACGGACCAAATTGAGATCGGGTCAACGGAATCCAATTCTGGATATACCGTTGGGTTCGTATCATCATTTTGGTTTTGTGGACATATAATTTGTTTTGTTTTGTTTTGTAGACTTGTTTTTTTGCACGTTTTTCGGTACAAAATGGCTCCGACACGGATACCGTTTTTGACCCAAAATTACCTTTTTGCCCTTGTGTCCAATTGGACCGATGGGTAGGCTATCCTAGCTAATTTGACCATTCTGGACACGTTGGCGATGTTTATTTCATCATTCGACAGTGGTTGTTGATAATTTCTCTGAGTGTAACCTTTTTATATTTATTAATAATTAATTCTTATAATGTTCGTATTTCGGGATTAGGACAACGAAACTGAGATTGGCAAGACGGACACGTGGATCACTATAATAAGATTATGAACTTTACCGTTAATCATCTTATCTCGATTTGCGTGTCGTAAGTTTCGACGTACGAATAACGAAGTACACTTTATATCTTTAATAATTAGACTAAAATTAACCCTGTTTGACCAGAGTTGACCCGTTGACCAAAAGTCAACTGTAAGTCAACACTTGACCTAGTTTGACTAGATTGTTGACCGGAGTTGACCTAGAGTTGTTTTGACTTAGAAGAACCTAGGATAATATAGATTGCTTGTAGAGGTTCATTTATTACAACTTGAACACCTTGTGACCTGTGTTGCTTTAAATAGGACTCTGTGGCTTCAGTTGGACCCCTATACCTATCAGCTGTTCAGGTTATCAGGCGAGTACATTCTCTGATCATTTCATATCCTATTTAGAATTATTTTCCTGCTTTAAATTACTTTACCTGATATTGTTACGTTGGTAACACGGATTGGTACTATATGGATCCCTTCTTGAGATGTTATCCTTCAGGAGCATCGGATATTACATGTTCTGTACGTTTCACTTACATTGTGTATCACTATGCTTCTTGGTTCATTGATCACTTGTGACATGTACTCTCATGATCACAGAGTCTTCTTGAATCACCCATTTATGGGCATCCATGTATCACCACTTGTGGGCCATTGCATGGAATCATAACATAACCTGGCTGGATCCTTGTGTATTGATTGGGGGTACGGAGGAGTAGAAGTAGACATGTGAATAATATCCAAGTAGTATCTCACCTGATCACCTCCTTAGTGTCTCATCAGAATCTTCTATGCCATTTACATGTCTATATTATACTCTGACTCACTAGCCACTGTTAGTTCTCTATTGTATAGTAGATATTTCTATTACAGTTCTCTCTCTCTGTTTACATACTGTATTTTTTTCAGTACCTGTATCTTACTTTACTGCATGATCATATTTTCTAACCTGCTATGAACTGTTGAGATGTATTGTGCTCGCTCCTGTCCTGACTGGACCTGTTGATAAATTTTATAGATAGCCTGGAAATTGCCTGCTAGCCTGGAGGAGACACAGTAGAGGTTGTATAGATAGCTAGGGTTTTGCTTATAGCTTATTTTCAGTTGTCATGAGTTGTATTTATGGATTACTGTATTTGAGCTTTGAGATGCATTTCTGGGTTGGTGTATCGTAGACACTTAGACTTCTATCTGCTGTATCTCTTTTGGATTTCATGTTTTATCTATCTTCCATTATGCTCTACCTTAGATGTGATTGAGTTTACATTCTGCTATGTCACCTCCATTCGGGAAGTATAAACTGCTTAGCCTTATACTGTTAGATGCATGAGACCTATGACAGCGTTCTACCACCGACACTGCGACGTAGGCTGGACGTACCCACGTCTCGTGTCCTTACTCTAGGGTGCGGGTCGTGACAACAATCGGCATAATAGGCCTCTGTACTATATAAGGTATGTCGGTGCCAATAAAGTCGATCGCTTCCACATCGACCTGGGCTCCTCTCTCAGCATCATCCCAAGGAGTTTTCTCCAAACTATAGGGATTTTGATGCATCGACTAACTACATCAAACACAACAATCGAAGACTTCAACGTGGGGAAGAGCGAACCTCTGGGCAAAATTTGCTTGAAGTGCCAAATCGACAATCTCCACACCGAAGTGACTTGCTATGTCATCGACGCTGACATAAATTACAACATACTATTGGGACGACTATGGATCCATGAGCACATGATCGTTCTACCACCCTCCATCAGTGTATGAAGTACGCGGCCAGCGATGGGACTATCAAGGCCGAGTTCGCTGACATCAACCCATTCTGGAGACATGAAGCCTACTGTATGGATGCTTATCTATACAAGTCAATCCCTTGGGACGATGGAGGCAATGATGCTGATGACAAGGCAGATATGGCCTTAGGAAGTGCCGCAGTTGCCGAAGAACCTCTAAAGGTTCGACTGAAGGGAAGACCCCCCAAGGTGTCTGCGCCTCTCGTCGTCAAGCTCCGAGGCAGAGCACCACATTTTCCCTCAGTAACGTCAGATGATGGCTAGGAGCCTATGTGAATAAGGCTACCTCAGAGGTTCCTAAGGCCGACTATGAAGGCGCAGGAGCCTCCGACCGCGACCCCTCTGGTGATCAAACTAAAAGGGAAGTGTCCTCCTCCTCCTCCCTCGACAGTCCTAGTCCTTACCGATGAGGAGCTAGGAGACTATATTTGTGCCAACACGAAAGCGTACTCTTTTGATGATGTAATTTCTTGAGATAAAATCTCTCATTTTATTAATAAAAAGTTGTCTTCGAATTACTCTTGTGCATATTGGAACACTAGATATTTTTTAGACAGCTCTCTATGTAAGCTGCAAATGCAAGTAGCAATCGCCAATCATGCGAGCTAAGTTATCCCCTCCCGGGATGCCTACTTCTTCGTTCCAGTAAGGAAGAAAGAAGTGGAATCCATTATCTTTGGCCGAGTGGAGCATCCTCAACGACTAGCTCCCAAAGATCCAGAATCTGACAGCGGTAAGATACAGCTCTACCACTAAGCTACTCAGGCCAAACACCTTATACAGAAGATGGGTTACGACCTGAATAGCAACAAAGGGCTCAACTATGGTAAAGGCCGACGCCTTCCCTTACAAATTTGAGTTCCAAAGGGAAAGGCCCAAAACTATTACCAGCGTACCTGCCGGGGGTTGGGTTATATTACGCCTACTTCCACTTAAGAAGGCTCGGAGACAGAGGTCATGATGTACTCACACTCTTCTGACCCCTCAATTTGGGACTCCGATACCAGTACCGGCCAGATCTTCAAAAGGATGCTGTCAGCTAACATGGCCTCTGCAAGTTCTCCAATCAAGGACGAAGACCAGGCACTCGAAATACCTCAAAGATGAACCTTGGGTTCAACGCCTAGGATTTCAATAGGAATGGCGCCGCGTGAAGTCCGAATCCCGACATCTCAGTAAGTGTTCATGAATTCCTTTGAAAGAATTCATCCCTTCTATACCTTTCCCTAGCGAAAAATCTTCCACGCCCATATTACCTCTGGATTGCTTCTGTACACCCAAAATCGCAGCTACCATGTCCATATTACCTCTGAGTAGTCACCTATCCCATGATGACTCCATGTTGTCATGACCACCTAGAGAACATTTCACGTATATATCACCTTGAAGTGTTATTCTATACCGTGTCTACCATGTCCATATTACCTCTGAGTAGTCACACTTTTTCTATGATAGCATTGAGTTGTCATAGTTCTCTAAAAAACATTTTATGTCCATATTACCTCTGAACTGTTATTCTGGAAAAGGGTGCTTGCCATGTCCTTATTAACTCTGAGTAGGCAACCCTTCCATAACACCCCCCCACGGTTGTTACTCATAGAACCCTTCACGTCCATATTACCTCTGAGTCGTTCTATACCCCTGTGGAGTCTATCCTTGCCACGTCCATATTACCTCTGAGTAAGAAAAGTGTCTCTACGAAAATTTTTGTGTTTACCATGTCCATATCACGTTTGAGTAAAATCCCAGTTCCCAATAGAGTTATCTACTCTAAGGGGAATTCTTACTTCTGTATAAAATACACAACAATGAAGACAAACATATAAAAAAAGAGTAAAAAATTTCATATATATGTGAGATGCTGTTTTATATTACAAAAAATATACATCTATATATATAGTCTCTCATAAACTGAGAGACAAGAAGAAGCAGGAAGTCAAAGATGGGAAGATCGGTTCTTAAGCTCTTCCAACCGGCTCCTTAAATGAGCCCTTTGCTGCCCAACTAATGCTTGGGCCCTTCGCTCAGCCTCCTAACGCCTAGTAGTTTCATTTTCGACAGAGGACAAAGCTTGATGCACAAGGGCCAACTCTGTCTGACAAGCACCGATATTCTCCCTCTCCTGAATTAGAGCGTCCGAACATTGGCAACGGACTTCTTTTTGGTCCTCTGACATCTTTAGATCAACCTCAGCGATAGCCAGAGCCTCTGCCAATCTCTGAATCTGTCCTTGGAAGTCCTTACATTGCTCCTCTGCGTCTACGCGACGACGAGCTTGAGCCTCGTCAGCATAAGTCATTTCCTTGAGTGCAGCCTCGATTTTTGTGAGACGGGCCCACAAATCTCGGTGTCGCTGTTCATACTGGGACACTTTAGAAGCAATTTTCTCTAACTCTTCGGCAACCAGTGTAGGGATATTATCTTCGAGATTCTGCAATTCCAAGGAAACAACTTCGGATTTAGCCATTAGGTTGGCTATTACATCCGCCTTGGCCTTACATTCAGGATAGCTGCACAAAAGCAGCAGCTGACCATCAACAATAAAGTGGACGTACTTGAGTGATTCATTATGCTATAAGATGCCCTCTCCTTGATTGATCCTATGATTATCATGGCTATCTAGAAAACAGTTCACGTTCATGCCACCTCTGAATTGTTGTTCTACATCCTAGCAAAGATTATGCCTACTATGTTCATATTACCTCTGGTTAGGCATGTCTTACATACTGACCCATTGTTATGGTTATCAAGGGCTAGGAAACCTTTCATCTGAGCTTGTTGAAGACAAAAAAAGAGACAGAAAAGTCCTTATACAGAAGCATGAGGCTACAAAGACATATTACAGACTCTTCGTAGTTACATACACAGAGGTATTTAATGCTGGAGCTTGAGCACGACGTCAGCCTGGCAATAGAGGTGATATGCTTTTCGCCTACGAAGAGAAACGTGTTCATGCTTCTGTTCAAAGTACCTCGAGCTTGATCCAAGTTTAGTACACCTTGAACGGGGGTCTTGTAGAAGCATAAAAAATCTTAGCTGACAATATTCCTCCACCACAGTACACATAATACAAACTGTATAGATAGAGTGTTAAAAAGACAAAATAGAAGATATGGAAGAAAGTTCTTTTATTATCATATCTGCAAAGGTCTAGTACAGACTCATCAAGGCTACATATAAAGGACAACCCTATTCTTCTACAAAGAATCAATTACAGATTCAACAAAGCCTAGAGGAGTGTACAAGGGGTTTAGTCTTCGTCAAAATGTCGTCCCCCTTCTTCTCGGTACGCATACTGGAAGATTGATCTCCATTGAAGCGTATTCTGACTTTCTTGTGGGCGCAACCCTCCAAAAGCGTATCAGCTACTCGGCTGAAGTGAGCAACTTCCTGAAGTAGCAATTGACCCGGGTTTCCAGAAGGCGTAGAAGGTCTCAAAAGCCCAGAATAGGCAGGACAGATCACAACCTGTGGCTCTCCGGGTTGGCCATCCACCCACAAGCTAGGTCGTCAGAACCTCGAAAACCTCCAAGGCGTCGCCCAGGTTTGAACTCCTCATAAGAAGTGTTCCAGCATATTTCGAGGCTCATCAAAAGTTCTTCTATGAAGGCATAGCTCCTTTGAACGAAGCAATCCTCAACCAAAATCTGACTTAAGCAAGGCTAACCGTCGTTCGAAGCTAAGTATGGATCCAACATGGTGTTGAAGGACAAGAAGAAGAAGAAGACGTGACTCTTCGGAAAAAAACTCCCCCTTTATATAGGACAGGAGTGGTCCAAAACATAGGCAACATGGCCAACGGTCAAATTTCCCACATTAATGGGATGAACCTAGGACTCAGCACGATAAACCTCATTAAATAAAGTTCATTCGACTAAGTCCTAGACTATCCTAGGAGCCCTTGAAATTCTCCAAGTAACGGTTACAATTAAGAGGGAGTCGTTCATTAAGGAGCGGTCATTCATTGCCCTTTAAAAGAAGACTTCAAAGCCAATACCTTCAAACAAGAGGTGCAGCTACATTCCTATGCCAAACTCAGGCGCAGACTGGTGATGTTTTTACACCACCTCAACTCCAACGGCACAGCACTCTGCTCTGACCCAGAAGTTCAACTACCTTTCTTCAGAGACTTGGAAGATACCATTGCATCCAACACAAGTCTGTCTCTGCTCAAAAAGCACAGTAACCTCGTTAACATAAAGTATAAGCCCACTCGTCGCCCTAAAACAAAGTTACTTTGTCGCTCGAAACACAGCCTTCTCGTCGCTCCTACGCACAGAGGCTCTGTCGTCTTCGAAGCATAGTCTACTCGTCTCCTGAAAGCACAGAGGCTCCGTTGTCTGTAGAAGAACAGTCTACTCGTCGCCCTAGAAGCACAGCGGTACTTAGACCTCGCTAGAGGTACAGAAAGCATGGTCCCACCCAGTCGGTTTTCTTAAATCGACTCTTTCGAAGATAAGATTAGGGTTAATCATGATTGATATATTATCAAAATTGATTTAAATCTTAGACGAGGATCAATCAGAATCCAAATCTGAGAATGACATCCGAAGATTTACTCGGCTGCGTCCGAAAAAGCAAATCAGCACACGCCACGTATCCCCTCCTTCGGTTATTTTGATAACCATCAAAGATCTCGATTGAGGGGAATCTCAATGTCTGCCACGTGTCAGCGCCACAAAAGCCTGCACCGTGTAATGACGGCAGATTCCTTCATATCTCAAAATCCTAATGCACATCGCATTGTTTGCAAAAACAAAAGTTTGATTGCAAACTTAGAAAATAGTACAAGAGTACAATGAATTTTGGAAAAGTACAACTTTAGTAATATGATCAGAGGACGATCACTTTATCCCTTGGACTATGTGAACTTGAAGACTAGAGCCTCTGAAGAATGCATCAGTAATTTTGTAAGAGTTCTTATTCTCTATGATGCTTTGGTAATGATTGGAAGCTCTATTTATAGAGTTCTGGAAATAACTATTTTTAGCAGTTATTTTGATGTACACGAGGTTGAACTGTGCCACTTTAGGTTGCGCCAACCTTAAATTGTGCCAACTTCTATTCAGTTACACAAACGTGTACTAACTGTATTTAGACGCGTGGCATCTTATGATTGAGATGCGCATGGTCGTGTACAGAGTAGTGGACACGTTTTGAGAGATTAGTGGCATGTGCGCCATGTCATCCTGCTTTAGAACGTAAGTTGTCTCAACTTTATCAGGTTGCGCAAGCTTCAGTCAACGAGTCAAACTGCACTTTATTGGGTTGCGCCTAGGCACAACTCAATGCATAGGCACGTGGTCAGCTTTTAAATGTGTGAGGAAAATTTATTTAGATTGTGCCTAGGCAACACTTATAGAGTGCACGGGACAGCTTTAGTCAAATCATATCAGATCGTCTCGAGCGCCGTACTTTGCGAGATTCGAAGAGATTTTCTTCGTTCACTGTGCTGTCAGTTGTCAGTACGGTCAGTTAATGATGGCAATTATTTGTTAGGCGCCACATAGATTTCAGTACAATGTGATGGGGCACAGTCTAATATTTGGCGCAACCTGAACAGTGGCACAGTTTGATCTCTGAGCTTCATAATAGTGGCGCAGCTTGATTTTTGGGGCACAACTTGATTGCTGAGCAATAAAAACATGGCACAACTTGATTTTTAGGCTCTATAAGACCCCCTTCAAAGTTTTTGAATTTTGAAAGGTCACAAAACTTCGAAATACTTTGAATTATGACAATGATTGAGTCAAGTTGCGCCTGTCTCGCACAGTCTATTGCAAGCGGTTACGATTTTTCATGCACAACTCCGGATGACTGTTAGGATTCTGTCTTTTAGGCTATAAATAACCCCCGTTTAACCGATTATAACTCTTTATATTTACTTTTAATCTTTTGAGAGAATACTTTGAACTATTGCAACCCTTCTTCTTCGACTTCTTCTTCGATGACATGGCCCCCAAGAAGACCACCGCCAACAAAGAGAATGGTGTCGCCGCCCCTTCTACTCATGCTCTGCCAACCCGTACGTCATAATATGTGCCGCCCTCTTCTCGACGAGAGACTGCAAACCTAGCTCTGGAAGGTGATCGATGACGAACAAATTGAACTTTATGTAGGATAAAATTGACTTGTGCCCCTCTTCTTAGAGTATTTGGCATGGCATAAACTCTGCGCCACCCTTCTTAGGGTGTGGTTGCTTTATTTTAACACTGTTCCTTTTTATGAACCATGTTACACATGTTGTTGCGCAACTCAGTTGTGTTGTGCATGCTGTTGCACAACTTAGTTGTGTTGCGCATGCTGTTGTACAACTCAGTTGTGTTACGCAAACAATTTGGGGCGTAACATGTATGTAGCGCAACCTGAGATGTTGTGCAACTTAAGTTTCGTGCAACATAATATGTTGTGCAACTCTGGTTGTCATGCAACTCAGAATATTGCGCAACTGAATTATTACGCAACCCAAGATGTGGCACAACTTAGGATGTTGCGCAACCTAGGATGTTGCACAACCTAAGATATTGTGCAACCTAGAATATCGTACAACTCAGGATATTTGCGCAACTTAATTGATTTGCTCTTAAAAAAAACTGCACGCTCTTGTTGCTTCTAACTTTTGTTCATGTATTGCTTTGCAGTTGATCTCAGAGAAAACCCTAATGCTAAAAGATTTGCTTTAGCATTCAATGTCCCGGAGTATAAGTAGAATTTGTCTCATGTCACATTCCCTCAATACGATGGTCCTGAAGCACGAAAGACCCTTCTCATGGCCCAAGAGAACCAAACCTTGCTGAGCTTAATGAACAGGGAACCCTTAGAAAGTCTGGATACTGTGGTCCACAAGAAACCTGCCTTTCTATTCGGGGATGCCATCAAGAAGACTTCCCAGCCCAAGACCAGAAAAGAGGGAAGAATATTCAAAAATGAAGATAAAGTCATATACCTCACGAAAATGTCGAGGTCTATGGCATTATCTCAATATGCATTTGCAAGCTATCCCAGAAGAATGTCATAGGATCTGACTCCAATTCAGTAGGCAAGAGTCGACAAAATCTGTTACAGAATGGGTCCGAAGTACAGAGACCTCTTTTATAGTACTTCCGAAAAATATAGTACTTACTTGAGAGGTTTGAAGCCAAGCTGTATTCCACTTAAGGATTCCTCTCTGCTCCTTCCGGTCAGAATACCTATTTTTACGAATACATTCGCAAGAGCTGAAGGAAGATATCCAGATCGCGGCATGCAAATGACAGGTCTGGTTAACCCAGATATGAAGCGTTGGAGCAGCTTATCTATTTGGATTTTGGATCAATTCAAGGACAGGCTCCTCGATCTAGGTCTCTACGATGCCATCTGGACTACAGTATACGGCATTCGCCTGAACGCTCATATGTTCCTGGATTTAGTAGTGAGGTATAATGAAAGCACTGGAACTTTTATGACCCCTCATGGAGAAATGGGATTTGCTCTCCGTGAGATGGAATATCTCTCTTATCTACCAATGGGCGATAATCCATACGAAGAGTATGTACCCACAAATGACGAATTATATGCTATGACAAAGGAGAACCCTCAGATGATCGCCGTCTTCCAAGAATTATTGTGTCACTATAAGATTTGCTCGCTCTATTACAAAAGTTCCACTGCAGGTACTTGTTATACCACCAAGTAGATGCTATATCTCATTTTGGGTCATGTACGGGAGGACAAGCCACATAAAAAATCAAGCCTGTGCTCCTCGCTTCTTTGAACCCTTCAGTCAGAGCGACATGCTATATCTGATGGAGCAACATGATCACGGAAATGTTAAACTGGATGAGGACTTGCATCCATTCAAGACTGGTGACACCCTTCAGAGTTATCCCGGACAGGGTTATAGATCCATGTCCAAAGAGGCCCAGCTAGCGGGCTTTCTCTCTTTTTGGCTGCGGCGTTTCATAGTTCCAGGAGCCAGTGCAGTCGACAGATTCCATCGGGGCGTCATGTTTGCTGCAGCACGTCTTGTCTTCGGATATAAGATAGATCTCTTGTCGGCTATGACCTGCCGCTTGAACGCAGGATTGCGTTCTTTTGTACAAACTATGTTAAATGACAAGGTGGCGAGGCAAGACTTCCCTCGTACCGAGATGTCGTACACTTATCTATTCGTATGGCTATTGCTTCACCATCCTTGTCTGATGAACACTAATATGGGCAGTATCGACGGAGATTTTATCAGACGCTAGTCCAGCGTTCATTGGCAATACACTCCTCTTTTAGAGTGCAGATTTGCCTTAAAATGTGGATCGGGATGGAGCTTTCAGTACGTTCAGCCCCCTCACGGGTATTAGAATATGCCTCCACAGCTGATGGATTTGACTATAGAACCACTTTGCTTAAGTCCACCCATCTTTTCGTGGCTGCAGATAATCCGTCCCTCTCATTTGGTCTACAGATTTGAGGAAGAGTGCTACTTGGAACCGTACTTGTCAAGTCAATTTGTACGGCAGTTTGGATATGATCAGCTTCATATAGGTAACACCGCCACTTGCCTACAGGCCAAGGGTTATCTGATCAACGGGGCTAGGGCCTGGAGCTATTACAATGCTCGGGGTACAAAAGCTATGTTTTTCATGTCCTACAATCTTCTATAAGGCCCACGTATGTTATATACATACGCAAACTTCTATACTTCGGCGAACAGATTCACTGAAAGCTTCCATCCTGCAGTCAGCTTCGCAAGTAAAAAGAGATCCAAACAGGGCAAACATACTGCTTACTCTTTTCGGGATGCAGAGGACAAAGATCCTACAGATCCACCACTAGAAGTTTCCATTCAAAAGAACTATCCCGATGAAGTTCAGGATCCTCTAGACGTATCCTTAAAGGTGCGAAAAGAGAAATCCCCTGCCAAGGGATTGAAGAAAAGAAAGATTAAGGAGACGAAGGCTCCTTCTCAGCTGGATAATAGACCTGCTTCCCCAAGGGCTGCGGAGAAGAAAAGAAGGACATCTTTGACTATAAATGAACCAACGACTACAAGAACGACTCATTTCCAGTCAAAACAGATGCTCCTCAGTTTCTCCCCCAGAAAGAAGGAAATTACTTCTTCTTATATTCAGAAGCAGGAACGAGTCACAGAAGGAGGAACATCTACCACTCTGATTGATCTGGAGGATGATCACACCGGAGCTGCCGAAGAGCCAGTTGCATCTTCACATAGAGAGGTCAGGAAAAAGTTGGTAGTTACCGAAGAGGTACCATATCAACAAGGTAATATCAAGATTGTGATATACCCTAATAATATATATATTTTTATTCTGTCAGAGATGTATAGTAAATTGATTTCTTTCTTTACAGTGGCTACTTCAGAGGATGCTCGGCCGTCTACTACCACTGCAGAGCCTCTGTGATCAGAAGCTGTGATGGTACGTATCCCCGCCAATGTACTTGCTGCGACGGGGACAACGGTTCCATCCCCAACTCCTATGACTCCGGAAGCTATCCCTCTGGAGAAGGATTTGCTTCTACAAGATTCTCCTAAGGCTCAAGAGCCTACTCATTCTGAAGAGGCGATGATTGAAGCTTTAGCCGGTTGCAACTTTGGTGATGAAGCATATGATGATGATTGGAATGACATCACTAAAGAGAAACAAACGTTAGTAGATATACCATCACCTCAGGAGCTTCCGGTTGATGAAGATCACTCTACTGCTGAAGAGGAGGAAAATGTGGTTATTAATAAAGAACATATCAATCCCAAGATCGATAAACCTATAATCTCTGAGAACCCTGAGATGTTTGGAGTGGCAGCAGAATTAACAGATCAAACTCCAATGACTTTGCCACTTCAGACTAAATTCGGAGCAGGAAGTAGTCAAGCTACTATGTCTGCAGAGACCTTGTCAAAACTTCAGCCAGAGAAAGTTAAACCTCCTGAGACTCCTCATGCTATACCCAACTCAGGTAAATTTCTAAACATGATCTATTTGTCGTGGCTCCTTTGTATATTGTTAATACAAATTACATGTAAATTGCAGAAGATCCCACAGGGACTGTAGCAGGGGAGGGAAGTTCTTCTCACATCAGCGCTCAAGATGAAGTGCCTCCACCTATTAAAACTGTGAAGACTCCAGCAGAAGTAGTAGCCACTCCAGGAGCCGTAGCAACTAACAAGTTCGTGGTGTCTTCCTTCATGAAAGTTTTCTTCACGTCTCTGGAGCCCTTAGTTCATAGAGTGATGGAGAGAGAAGATGTTCCTTTTAGTACAATCAGAACTCCTTCTTCATTCTTGATCGGAGGTATCCGCAGCTAAGGGGACGAGGCTCAGGCTACCTTTTTGGAACACATTTTGGATGAGCTGGAGGGCTCAATTAAAGCTTACAAAGAGCTAAAAAGAGGAGATATCGAGCGGCTAGTAAACATAGAATACGAGGCTACGGCTCGAGAAGCAGAGACTAGTAAAGCCAATTTTGAAGCATTCTTGCTGGCTTTCACTAGACAATCCTCTGAACTAGACATTCAAATCGCTAATGCAGATTCTATTGCAGAGAGTCATAAGAGTAAGGATATAGATGAAGAGAAGAAGGCTGCTGATCTGGAGGCTAAAATTGCCCAGCTTCAAGCAGAACTCAAGCCTGTTAAGTAGAACTTAGAACAAGAAAGTCAATTGCATCAAGCTGCTGTTAATCAAATAGATGCTCTAAAGCATCAGAAGACTGAATTTGAACAGCTCCAGAATGAAGAACTAGCACGTGAAACTGCTGCTCTGCACCCATTCGATCCTGATTCAGAAAGGGTTGAAGCCAGACAGCGAGTACTAGATTCTCGTAATGAAAGAGTTCAAGTTTTGATGAAACAAATTGTAGAACTTATTACTTATCCTTCAGAATAGAATGAGCAAAGTTTATTGTTTTTTTTATTACAATGTATTTCTTTTTGAAATAAAAATAAAATGAGAAACTTTTTATGTGGTTCCATTACTTGTTACATATCTTGTTATAAATATAAGTAATAGAATAGAAAATATATTCAGAGGTGTTGGACATGATATATTTCTTGATTTAGAAAATAATAATATTTATTATATCTGCTCAGAGGTAATATGCATGTGACAGAATATAACGTTTAACAATACTGTTATTTTAATAGACAACTTTATCATAGGTACTAGGGACGTGACAAGTTGCTGATGTAGATAATCGAAATTCAGAGGTGTAAAGAATGTAAGTTCTTTTTATTTACAATAAAATAAAAGACAATAAATGCCAAGACTAATGAATGAATGAATGATAAGTCAAAGAAAGTAAATGAATGAACAGTCACTTCAGTTTTCTAGGAGAAGAAACTGAATGAATGAACAGTCATCTCGATTCTCGAGGAAGAGAATGAATGAATGAACAGTTGGACTTCTTTTGAAGAAGAAAAGTCGCATTGGTTCTCGAAACCGATCATCTAGTCGTTCTGTCTATAAATAGAACAAAACTTCTGTAGATATCGTCACCTTCTTTTCTTTCTGTACAAAATGTCTTCCGAAGATTTGCTCACTCCGAAGATCGAAGATATGACTGAGAAGCCTCCTGCTGAGCCTCCGGTTCTTCCTCAGAAAGAAGTGGGTGAAGGCTCGACCGTTCCTGCACCAGAGCAGGACCTGATTGCCAAGTTGGTGGAGCCTGGGAAGACTGCTGAAGAGAAAGCTGTAAGAATGGCCGCCTGTGAGTTGCTAGTGTGTTCAGACAACGAGATGTTTGTGTTGTTAGCAAATCATGTATTTAATAATGAAGGATCGGGTCCTCGTCCCCGTCCTTAATATTATGTAACTCTTTTCTGCTTTTGAAATAAAATGAGTTTTATTTACATCATTTCTCTGAATGAAGAACATTTTACTTTTATAAATAATACTTCTTGAGAAATTTGCCATTGATAGGCATCATAGCAACTCTGCCATCCATATCTGTTAATTGGTAGGCTCCATTTAAGAAAACCTTGTTTACCACATACGGACCTTTCCATTTCCCCTCGAACTTGCCTTTGCTCATATGGGTCATAGTCATAGGACGTCTGACTGTAAGAACTAGCTCGCCTTCCTGAAATTTTTGCACTTTGACTTTGCGATTGAAAGCTTTTGAGATACGGGCTTGATAAAGTTCGATATATTGTTGGGCCAATAGCCTTTTCTCATCGAGCTCCTCTAATTCTTGAAGTCAAAGACGATCATTGTTTTTCGTGGTTAGTTTATTAGCAATAGCAATTCTCAAGGATGGAATTTGAATTTCCAGCGGTAAGACAGCCTCGCATCCATATACTTGAGAAAAAGGTGTACAACCTGTGGGATTACGGACTGTAGTACGATAAGCCCATAGACATTCTCCAAGTTTTTCACTCCAATTATGTTTGTTAATAGAGACAAACTTTTTAAGGAGTTTAATGATAGTCTTGTTGAATGCTTCAGCTAGCCCATTAGCCGTAGGATTATAGGCCGTAGAAGCAATATTATTGATTATGTTTTCATCACAGAACCTAGTAAATTTCTGGCTGACGAATTGTGGTCTGTTATCATGGATGATCCGACGAGGTACGCCAAATCTGTATGTCACATAATATTTGATGAAGTTAATGACACTACTAGTCTTTACTTCAGCTAAAGGTATGGCTTCAGCCTATTTAGAAAAATAATCAGTCATAGCTAAGATAAACCGATGTCCTTCATACTAAGGAGGATTGATTGGACCAATTACATCCATGCCCCAAGCTTCGAAGGGTCATAAGGCAGCAGTTGGGTGAAGAAATTCTGACGGTTGGTGAATGAAATCTGTATAAATCTGACATGCACGACACTTCCTTGCATAGTCATTGGCATCTGATACCATAGAGGGCCAGTAGTAGCCCATACGTCGGATGCGATCCTGTAATTTAGGACCAGGCTGATGTGCTCCGCAAATGCCATCATGAGTTTCACGCAATATTTGCTTTGTTTCATCACCAGCAAGACATCTCAAGAGTAATCTATCAAAAGTTCTTCGAAAGAGGGTTTTGGTGGTATGATTATAATAGAATCGAAGCGATCGACGATGAATACTTGTAGCTTCCTTAGGATCTTCAGGTAGTATGTTATGAACTGCAAAGTCGATAAAAGGTGCTCTCCAGTCTTCACTAATGAAATTGACTTTAGTTGAATTATTGAATTCAATATTATGGTTGTTTTTAATGCAAAATAATTCTCTATTGGAGATAACAACCATTTGTTGTCTTTTGACTGGAATTGCCAATACCGCAGCCAGGTTAGCTAAGGCATCAGCTTTTGTATTACATGCTCGTCGTATATGTTCAATAAAGAACCCTTTGAATGAAGAAGCTATTCTGATTGCCGCTTCGTGGTATGGTATCAGATCTTTATGTCGAACTTCGTATGTGCCTCTAACCTGATTAACAATCAGTTTAGAATCACTATATACTTTGAGATATTCAATATCCAGTTGTTTGGCTAATTGGAGTCCAATGAGCAAGGCATTGTATTCTGCTATATTGTTGGAGCACGAATCATCTAAGGAATAAGCCCTCTGAATAGCTAATCCATCTGGTGAAACAAGAACGATTCCTACTCCAGCGATAAGGATGCCTCCGGGTCCAATTCTAGAAGCTCCATCAAAGAACAATCGCCAAGTAGGCAATTCTTCTGAGATCATATTTGATTTCAATGTCTTATTTGGAATTTCATCATAGAGCTTAGATGTTTCAGGGACAGGATGAGCTGCTAAGAAGTCAGCAAGTGCTTGGCTTTTCACAGACTTTTGAGGAACATACACTATGTCATATTGTGCTAATAATATGGCCCATATAGCAAGCCTAGAATTAAGTGTGCTGGGCTTCTTCATTAGGACCCGAAGAGAATTGACTCGAGAAATTACATGAATAGTTTGGCCGATAATATAATGTCTTGTCTTTTGAACAGCAAATATAAGGCTAAGCATTCCTTCTCTACAGGACTATAACGATGTTCAGCCCCGATCATCGTCCGACTAAGGTAGTAGATGGCTTGTTCATGACCTTTTTTGTTCTTCTGAGCTAGTAATGCACCCAATGAATGGTCCATTACTCGGACATACATCAAGAAGGGTATTCCTGAGATCGGTGGTACAAGGACCGGTGGACTCATCAAATACCGCTTTATGTCATCAAATGCTCGTTGACATTCTTTTGTCCAAATGAAAGATACACCTTTCTTTATTAACTGAGTAAATGGTCAGCAACGTCCAGATAAATTTGAAATGAACCTCCTAATGTACGCAAGTCGGCCTTAGAATCCTCGTAGCTCTTTTAGGTTGCGTGGAGGACGCATCTCTTGAATGGCTTTGATCTTCTTGGGATCAACGTGTATACCTTTAAAGGTAATGACGAATCCGAGAAATTTGCCACTAGAGACATCCAAGAAAGACTTGGTGGGGTTAATTTTGAGTTGATGCTGGCGCATTAGATTGAAGATAGTTCTTAAATCTTGGATATGATCTTCCTTTAGATGACTTTTGAAAGCAATATCGTCAACAAAGTATTCTACAGTCTTTCGTTGATGATCTCGAAAGATAGTACTCATAGCTCGCTGGTAAGTTGCACCGGCGTTCTTAAGACCAAAAGGCATGACTGTATAATAGTATACTCTGCGAGAAGTACGGAATGAAGTATGTTTTTCATCTTCAGGATTCATCCGGATTTAATTATATCCAGAAAACCCATCCATAAAAGAGATTCGTTCGAATCCACAAGTATTGTCGATCATGACATCAGTAATTGGGAGAGGAAATTCATCTTTAGGACACGCATTATTGAGATCCCAAAAATCTATGCACACCCATACTTTCCCAATCTTCTTCAAAACTAGTACAACGTTGGCTACCCAGTCAGGATATTGTTCTTCTCTGATAAAACCGCAAGTGATAAGCTTTTTAACTTCATCATCAATCGTATCCATCATTTTAGGCTTGAATCGCTATTGCTGTTGTTTGACTGGCTTGGTATTAGGCAAGATGTTAAGTTTATGAGTTGCGACTTGAGGATCTAAACCCGGCATATCTTTATAGCTCCAGGAGAAGACATCGATATATTCACGAATGAGGTAAATCAGTTCTTATTTATCAACCTCTGAGAGATTTTTACTAATGAAGATTGGTCGTGGTACATCCGTCTCTCCAACATCGATCTGGATTAGTTGATCTTCGGTAGGTGGTTCTCGTTATTCAAATCAGAGTTCCCACTGATTGTCTATCTTTTGTACCCAAGGGTCTACTTCAGGAGCTTTCTCAATATCATCTTCATCATTATCTGAGAAGTTGGCTGACACCATGTTCGAAGATACTGTTATTCGATGAACATGACCAATACTGGTATCAGAATCCCATGAAATGGAATCAAAAGAGTTAGATCATTCATCTTCATCGGATTCGAAAGCTTCTGGAGTCGGAAGTGGTGAAGTATAACCTAATCTTCGCTTCATTTTGCTGTAGTATTGTTGTAATTTTCCTTTTGGAATAGAAATACGAATAGGAATTCTCCTTCCTTTACCGCTATTGAGACCAGTTCTGAAATCATAGCCCATTTTACGGATGATTACCTTGGATTGCGGACTATAGCGACGTAATTGTAGCCTTCCTGTATCATCCTTATCATCGTTGTCAGGCATAATTTTTTGTTCTTCTCATTTATTAATAAGTATAGGCATTTCGCCTTTCTTTCGAGACGATACTAAGAAGTACGATTCTTGTATTGAATCCAGTGATACCATATTTTGGAGAGATGATACGACTCCTACTGTAAGTTGTTTAAAGCTATCTAGCATATCCAAATAACATTGAGTATAATAAGTGACATCAGTATACTGCAAAGGAGATGCTTTATTGATCTTTACATCATCATTTACAACAGGACCTTTAGCCTTAACAGGCTTAGTCAGATTGATAACCAGAGGGAAGAAGAAGAACGAGAAGGAGGAGGAAGCTTTTTACGACGAAGGTCGATTACAAGTGGCTTAGAAGAGGTGAGCTCCCTTTGTTCCTGACTAACACCAGGAGGCTATTTCTTGTGAGAAGGAAGGTAGATAGTCAGTGGTTTGAAAGACCGAGGACAGGAAGTACGTCTTTTGATAGGAATCACCAGAGTATCATTCGACACGCCTTTCTATTTTTCATTAGTATCCATTGCTAACACCACCTTCATAAATTCCTCTTTATACATGCAAGTGTCATTGCAGTACACTTCAACCCCCTTGAAAGGATTTAGGTCTGTAACTTCTTTCTGTACTTCTTCATTGCCATCTACATATTTGAAACATTGGTGGAGAGTAGAAGGTACAATATTGTGTTCATGGAGGAACGGTCTTCCCAGCAAAGCATTATATGAGCCATGATAATCAATCACATAGAAAGACACCTTGGTACGAAGATTACCGATTTAGAGTTTCAGGCGTATCTTCCCTAAAGGTTTACTTCTTCCTTGATTGAACCCCAAGATGGTAGTGATAGTTGTAGAAAGATTGTGCAATAGGATCTTCAAGGCATCCAACAAAGACTTTGGCACGATACTAAGAGCAGACCCAGGGTCAATCAGAATGTGATCGACTTTTATGGTGTCCACATATCCCACAAAATAGAGAGGACGATCATTACGATTGTCATCTAACAACATGTCATCTTGCGTAAAAGTGATATTAGGTATTAATTCAAATACACTATGACAATGTGTACAGCTGACAGGTTCCTTTTCAGGCTTCTTGAGGAGAGTAAGATAAGCATCAGCCTACATTAAAGTTTCACTTAACGTTTATCGAGTTTCTTTTGAGAGACGTAAGAGTTCGAAGATTGACAGTCTTGCTGGAGTGTTAGCCAATTGAGCCAGTATGTCAAAATTATATGGCTTTTCACGTCCGAGAGATGAGTACTTTTTTAATGCTTTGTCAAAGCGGACGAGTTGTTTTCCCTTGTCTGTCGGTTTGAGAGGAATTGGTTCTACCACTGGTGAGGATGTAGATGGTATATTCTTAGTATGAGAAGATGATATAGGAGGAGCATCAGGAGATGGGCCAGGATTCTCTTAAGTTTCGGGATAATCTCTGAGGTAAGGTTTCCCAGATTTGGTGCCGATTAGAATTTCTTCTTCTGCCACTGGTTCAAAAGATACCATGTTGCAGCTCTTGGATTTAGTTTTGGAGCGCTTCTTATGATTGGAAGAGGAAGGCACTTCAAAGTTTGCCACTAGATCTGGATGAATCTACATAATTTCTCCTTTGTTAGTGGACAGTGGAACAAGACCTTCATTTTGGGGAGGTAGAAGATTCACGATCTCGAGAGTAGCCCTTGGAATAGGGACAACACCATCTTGTACTAGTTGTGGTGGGAAATCACCAAACTGCACAGAGACGACATTGGCCGTCACAGTTTTCTCATCCTGTTGGAGAGTAACTACAGTATAGTTGACCATTTCTTGAATTTTGCCTTTGAGCACGTAGCATGCTCTGGTTGGATGCCCTATAAATCTGTGATAAACACAATATTTAGGGTGGTCAGTCTTACCTATTTCCTCTGGCCGTTTTGCCTTCGGTAGTTGAAGTTTATTGCTTTTGATTAAACAATCGAAGATGCTCATCAAAAGAATACTCTTCTTTTAGACGAGTTATTTTCTGTGGTGGTGCTGATAGAGTGGGTGTCGTCTGAGCAACATTAACAGCCAATGACTCTTTACCCTTGAGATTGATGGCCAATGTTTCTTTACCCTTACGATTGTTCTGGAGATTATTACCACCGGGTGTGGAATGTCCATCTTGGTTAGGATGAGTCATTTGAACTCCTAATTGCTTGAACTTCTCAGTGCTAACCTCTGTCGCCTTGGCATTCACAATGAAAGAAGGCCAATCTTGGAATTGTGTTGATCCCGTCCACATGCTGATGATAGGCAACAAGTTTGATTTACAAGTTTCTATTGTTACAGCAGATGGAGTTCCTAGAAGCATTTTAAGTGCCTCTCGGCGAAATCTTTCAATAAAACTCTCTGCAGATTTATTGTGTCTTTGTTTAATTTTGATAAGGGCAGACATCGTCATATCGTTGACTCCCTTATAGAACCGTTCCAAGAAAATTTACTTAAAACCAGCAAAAGAAGTTATGCAGCCATCAGGCAAGCTACGATACCAGTCATATACCGCACCGGCTAAACAACAGACGAACACCCTGATAAGGAGAGCATCATTTGGCTGCAATTGGTCAGTCATCACCTTAAAGTGATTGATTTACTGACTTGGAGAAGTGCTGCCATCAAACAGCATAATGGTAGGAAGCTTGTACTTAGGGGGAAATTGAACCTCCTTCTATTCAGCAGGATAAGGTTATTTTATCCCAAGTCTTTGTAGACCATCATTCTGTTTAAAGGCGTTAAACTGAGTACGTAAGAGTTTTACAGCCTCATTAGCATCTCATGACGTCTAGGAATTGGTGGGTTGATTTGAGTTGTTAGGAGGAGGAACAGCATGATAATTACCACCCCCAGCACCAGACTGACTATGAGCAGCTTGAATTAGTACAGAAGCAACCTGGGGAGGAGGTACCCCAGACCAACAATAACAGGTACAGAAGATGCTATATGCTCGGGATTTATAGTAGGATTTATAACTGGTGGCACTGCATGTTGAGCTACGATTATAGTATGCATACTTGCGACCATTTTAGCCATGGTCTTTAGTTTGTCCTCTAGTGCAGCAATTCGTTGTTCTTGACTTGCTGAACTAGAAGCATGTTGGTCTTCTATAATGGCATATTCTGTCACCTTTCTTTCCATTATTGATGAGATAGTTTGTTCAGAACTTTCACTATCTGCGTCAAAGTCAGACAAAGAATCTTCTCCCAGATGAGTAATGGGAAAATCGTCCTGATCGAAGACATCCTGATCCATGTTCCGATCTTTCGATCTGGTATGTTGAAAGACGCCTTCACTGGATTCGCAGAATTGTCCCAAGTACTGCTGACTCGGATTGCGAGACGTGCCACGCTTTGATGAGTTTTTACCCCTAGTGTCCCGGGAAGTCATATTGACATAAGCATATAATAGCTGATTTTTATCTTTTGTCATGGGTTCGGGAATTGAAGTATATTTCAGCCGATCGAAGACAGATCGTTTAGCTGATTAGCAACAATACTTCATGACTACTTCATGAAGGCAGTGGCGTTCTAATGGATGATTCATAGGTGAATGAGACATCTTTGTGATTTTCCGTCTTTGTGTAAGAGGTTCCCAGAGATCAGTAACCACCACGGGACCAGAAGAAGACGGAGGAACATATTCCTTAATGATGTTAGGAACATGACTCCGGCTCTTAAGTTGTTTAGTTCCGTGAATGTACAAAGAAATACTTAACTCATTGGCATAAGTGATTCGGTCCTTCTTTTCAAACCTTTATGTCTGGTATAAATTGGCCCTTGGCATAGAATTCTTGCATTTTACCAAAGTTGATACTAATTGACGTTTGTTGGGATAAGCATGTAAATCAGAGAATTCTGTTCCTAGTGCATCTGTTTGAGATACCATCAACTTTCCTTGCTTGGATCTTGAAATATGCAAAGTTGGAAGATCTAGAGCAGTTGCCATAGGGGTAGGCAAAATGCCTCTTTGATCAGTACTCTTTTCCCTGGCAGAGATTTGAAGATCGCTGTTTAAGGGAATACAATCTGATATATCTTTTTCTGAGTCATAGACTAGGGAAGATTGAGAAAAGACCAAAGGGTGCTTTCCTTTATTTTATGAAGGTTAGCTAAAAAGTGTTTCCCTCTGTTTTGTTATGGAACCACCTTAGGCATAGGTTGTGCCAGTTGAGGAAGTGTCAAAGGACCCTTCTCTCTGTTCTGTCTTGTACGAGCACTAGAACATTGCTTCTCCAAGTTCAGAACTGGAAAAGAAGAGGGAATAGCCAAAAGACTAGTTCCTTTAGGTTGTGCCAGGGCAACATGGTGTGCAAACTGTGCCTGAGCAGCAGAGTGCTTAGGTTGCTCCCTAGCCAAATGGGCTACTGGTTTAGCTTTAGCAGCAGGTTGTGCCTTGGCAACAAAATGAGTTAACTGTACCTTGGTAGCAAGGTGAGTGGGTTGCACGTGGGCAACAGAAGCAGAGTGAATAGACTATGCCTTGGCAGCAGCACGAGTGGACTGCACCTTGGCAACAGAGGGAGTAGGTTGCCCGCAGGCAACAGAAGCAGAGTGAATAGACTGTGCCTTGGCAGCAGCACGAGTGGACTGCGCCTTAGCAACCGAGGGAGTAGGTTGCGCGCAGGCAACAAAAGCAGGCTGTGCCTGAGCCACAAAGACAGATTGCGCCTGAGCAAAAGAGGCAGGTTGCGTCTTAGCAACAACAACTGTGGAAGACTTAGGAGTCCACACAGCTGTGTTCTTGGTTATAGCTACAACGTGTTTGTTGCTCTTCTTGTTAATCATATCCTCGTAGGCTGTCTGGTTGACTTGAATAACCAGAGTCTTCTGTGTCTTGCTGATCGACGTAGCATCACATTGAGTTGTCACCTTCTCATCGGAGGAGAAAGTTGTCCCCAGCAGAGTTGCCATTTTGTTTGCAAAAACAAAAGTTTGACTACAAACTTAGAAAGGAGTACAAGAGTACAATGAATTCTGGGGAAGTACAACTTTAGGAATCTGATCAGAGGACGATCACTTTATCCCATGGACTATGTGAACTTGAAGACTAGAGCCTCTGGAGAATGCAACAGTAATTTTACAAGAGTTCTTGATCTCTGTGATACTTTGGTAATTATTAAAAAAATCTATTTATAGAGTTCTGGAAATAACTGTTTTTAGCAGTTATTCTGATGTGCACGAGGTTGAACTACGCCACTTTGGGTTGCGCCAACCTTAAATTAAGCCAACTTTCATTCAGTTACATAAATGTGTACTAACTGTATTTAGACGCGTGGCATCATATGATTGAGATGCACATGGTCGTGTATAGAGTAGTGGATACGTTTTGAAAGATTAGTGGCATGTGCGCCATGTCATCATGCTTTAGAACGTAAGTTGTCTCAACTTTATTAGGTTGCGCGAGCTTCAGTCAACGAGTTAAATTGCGCTTGATTGGGTTGCGCCTATGCGCAACTCAGTGCATAGGCACATGGTCAGCTTTTAAATGTGTGAGAAGAATTTGTTTAGATTATGCCTAGGCGCCACTCATAGAGTGCGCAGGACAGCTGTCATCAAATCATAACATATCGTCTCGAGGGCCGTGCTTTGCGGGATTCGAAGAGAGTTTCTTCGTTCACCGTGCTGTCAGTTGTCAGTGCGGTCAGTTAATGATGGCAATTATTTGTCAGGCGCCACGTAGATTTTGGCGCAATGTGATGGGGCACAGTCTAATATTTGGCGCAACCTGAACAATGGCGCAACTTGATCTCTGAGCTTCATAACAGTGGCGCAGCTTGATTTTTGGGTCGTAACTTGATTGCTGAGCAATAAAAACATGACACAACTTGATTTTTAGGCTCTACACGCATATGTGCTTCTTTTCCCCTATAAATAGAAGGAGTTTTTCTTCAACAAAGGAGAGACCACCGAATATCAAATCTCTAGCTCCTGGCATCCTCTTGATCGGGAACCCTAGAGTTCCATCAAAGGCATCAGAAAGTCAGAGCAAGTTCAACCCATCGTCAGATCGTCAACATAGTAAAGGAGCCGATGTAGTGCTTGATCTCCACCGTCACACTTTCCTAGAAACTCTTCCCCTTGTACTTAGAATATACTTTTTAGGATTTCCTTCTCTGTACACAGGTCTTCCCCTTGTAATTAGAATATCCTGTTTAGGACTTCCTTCTCTGTACACAGGTCTTCCCCTTGTACTTAGAATTTCCTGTTTAGGACATCTTTCTCTGTACACAAGTCTTTTTACGTTCAATAAGCAAAAAGTTCGTTCAACCTTTTGTGATGTCAAATAACTGGTACTTTAGTTTGTGGTAAAATACCCTCTTTAGAATGTTGTTCGGCAGCTGGGACCTCTAGTTATGTCCCAAGAGTGTTGTAGGTCTTTGATTCATGACAGCATGATCAACAGGTTCATCTATGTGATCACTGGTTGTAGGCACTATTGCAGAAGACTCACCTGGCATTTATTGGTTTGCTTGAATCTCATCAGATTGCCTATATAAATATTTTCAAAGGTAGAGCCTCTTTCATCAACCATATCCTCGGGTGCAAGTGGCTTTGGAGGGTGTTCCTGTAGGTGAACCTATAATGTCTACACTCTCACTGGTTTATTGAGAGGCAGTTCTGCGGGAAGTTCTCCTTGGGGGTGTTATTTCAGATAATTTAAAAGGGGGCTCAATTGGTGGAATAAAAGCGATAGATAATATCTCCTCTTCCTTATCATCCAAATTTGGCTTTACTTTAGGGGAGGGACAACGACTCTTTGTCGGTTCGTCTGCAGTTGACTTGTGAGCGATCTTCTTCCGACCACTAGTTCTAGTTTTTGCCGGCTCCTTAGTTGCTTTGGCCTTCTTAGAATGAGGCAAGGACTTCAAGACGAAACTCTATCTTCTTTACCTTTACTATTATGTTTTGGCTGCTCATCAGAGGAACTCTCTATCTCGGGCTCTGTGATTAGTGCTTTTCCTATGATATCTCTTCTTTAAAATCATGAGCGAACGCTTTCAGTCTAGTACGATGTATGAAGCTGAACTCTCGATTATAATTGGCTGGAGTAGACTTTATGGTTGAGTTGAATTTGCCGACGGTATACATGATGTGTGCTTCTTCATTTTTTCTATGGCATTATAAAAGAGGTGTTGGTCCCAAGTACTGACATGCACGAATACCGTCAAGTATGCTACCTTCATACTGGAGGTAAGGGCTAGCGTTTTCCAGGAACCATTGGCTATATCCAAATTGTCGAACAAAACGGCTCCGCAGATATGGCTCTAAATAAATGTCCCTATACTTCCGAAGCATCAGATGTGAAGGATGGATGGATTGAAGCCAGTGGAATGCGTCGTCTGATAAAGTAGAGACATGGTCTATTTTGGAGTCTTTTTGTACACTGCCATCTTCGTTACCTAAAAAAATTTGGAAATATCTTGAAGAAGTCATAGGCTTTTAAATATTCTAGTATTCTTCTATAAGATATAATTTATTGAAATTCCAAGTCTTATCTTTGTAGTGCCTGAGGATGTCATCTCCTGGCAAAGTATATGATTCCAGCCCAGGATGCATCAATTTAGGATAATATAGAATCGACCAACACAGTAAATAGTGGAATGGTAGCTCTGTTCTTGTAAACTCTTTTTCACTTGGACTGTATATTGCATTATGTACAAAATTGCACAACCCTTTCTAAACGCTATATTCCACGGCTGGAAGTAAGGTCAGTTTGTAACCAAATACCAGATTCACGGCGAGAAGAATGAGGTTCCAATTTAATCTCTCGATGGCTTCTGCACTTCCAAAGACAATGTGTTTTCGTAGCCAGGCCATCATTTATCTCGATACAACAACTTTGTTAGATAAGGGGTGAAGAAGCTGATAAAAATAATGATAGGCTGGAGGATTAGTGTCACTTCCTCTTTAATTTTTTTTATCTTCAAATTCCTTCATCAAGTCTTTGATTTCAGTATCTGTCATTATGGGACAGATCGTAAAATCCATCTCTTTGGATTTTGCGGTGGGTGCTCTGAAGAGATAGTTTATCCAATTTTTGGTATAAGGAATTGGACCTTCAGTTTTTCTCTACCTATATATTCTGTAGCAGATATGATGATGCAACAACAATTATTTCTATACATCTTTCATATCTGGATTAGTCTTCTCCATGGTGGCCAATTCCTTATCTGTCAGGGTGTACTCTTCATAGGGCTCATTACCCCACAGAAGTTTGGAGATCATATACATCTCATGAAGGGCTAAACCCATTTCACCAGTAGGTGTAAAGAATGTACCAGTATTGCAATTGTACATTTTTTTGAGTGCAATAAACATGTGCATGTTCATCTGCAGTCCATGACAAGTGGCCCTGACGACATAATACAAGTAATCATTCAGGATGTCTTCATAGTTGGTCAGAAACCACTATGACACCCTACTCCATAAACTATTACTATGCACCCAGTTTAGTAATCTCAAAGCAACAATAGGATAAGACAAATCCTTAGTAATCAATTTGTTGGCAAGGGTTGCAGCAACGTATCCCAGAATATTGGCCCTACGTCACTCTTTATGGCTCCAGGCAGTAAACCTACTTGAGTGAAAGAAAAAGATCCCCTCTGACATCATAAGTATCTTGCTTTGCATCACCGTATCGATGAATGATCTGTCCAACAGGAAAATTGGCTTGTGTCAGGGTAATCTAATATTCTATATTTCTTGGAAAGGCGACCGCAGCATGAGCAGTCAAGGGTAAATGATGCTCTACAGATGGTACAAACATCTTACGATTGTTTAAAACAATTACCCAAGCATTTTTGTCTTTTTTAGTTTTGGTGGTAAAGTCAAGACGTCACCAAATAGAAAGGCTGGTCTAAAATTTTTTTTTGTTATTTTGGATAAAATTATTGTTGTTCATCATCTGCTCCAGGAAGCTCTTGGTCTGACCAATAATTATCTCTTGCCTCAAGAGAGGTTGATCCATGTTTATCTGGCACTTCAAGAAAGGCACTTTGTCAGAGTAGTTTGTGCTTAATAATCCTACTGGTGCATCCAAGTCGGACTCTCTAAGCGAGTTGACTAGAAATTGGACTATAAAGTGGAAAAAAGAAATCAGCTAAAAGACTTAGTCCAAATTCACATCTTGGTCATTAACGATAGAAATTTGCACATAAAAGTTTATGCACGTATTCGTTACTTTTATCAGGACTGGTATTTTTATGATGCATAAAGTAATGAGCGCATAAGTGTAGATTATTTACACTAATACAGGAACTTACAGAAGCGCATAATCCAAAATGTGTATTTTTTGTTGAAGATTTACAGCAACAACTATGCACGTAATGGAAAAGTTTAGTCTGCACATTTTAGAGTTTATTTTCTCACCCATGCATCAAGACTTATAGGCGCATAGCCTTATGGATTTTTGTTTTGAAATAGTAAAAGAAAAAGTGCAAGGTTTTTTTCTTCAACAACGAAAGTAGGGTTTTACCCTCAATCGACGACTGAACTCTGACGGAGACCATCTCAGTTGAGTCGTCGATCAACTTTCCCTTGCTTTGGCTTGCTGATGGTGCCTCGGATGAAGCTTTGGGATCCATTCTTCTGGAAATTTTTGGTGGAACGGAGAAAGGAGAAGAAGTTCTTTTCTTGGAAAGAAAGAGATTTTTGAGGGAGTAAAGTTTTTTTATTATTCTTCAGTTATATTTATAGACTATTATCAACTAGCTGCGTTAGAGTATATGTTGTAGAACCCTAGAGGGGGGTGAATAGGGAAATAAAATAAAACTAAACACAAGTAAGCTATATCACTGAAATAAAATAAGAGAGAGTGAGAAAATCAAACACTCGATGTATCCTGGTCTCCTCCCTAGAGGCAATCCAGTCCCGGAACTCTCTCCGGCTTAAATCCACTATTGAGTAAATAGTACACACGAGTTTGGATCCGAAGAACTTGCCAACTTCAATACAAGTTTGGATCCGAAGAACTCGCCAACTTCAACACGAGTTTGGATCCGAAGAACTCGCAAACTTCTTATACACGAGTTTTCTTACGAATGCTCGTCAACTTCAAAAAGGAAAGGAAGAGAATTGTTGATCTTCTAATACATGAAGATCGAAAAGTACAACTCTTAAATACTCTAGCACTTTTGGATTGGATGACAATTAAAAGCTTGGGTAGAGTAGTAATGGTGGAGCTCTTGGTTGTTGGGAAATTTATGGCTTAGGTGGATAGCCTTCAATGGAAGAAAGGAATCCCTTTATATAGAAAACCAAGAGTAGGTAGCATTTAATGCTCCTGAATATAGCCCAGACGGCATACCATTTGTATGGACCGGCATAACGTCGATATGGACTGGCATACCGTAGGTATTCCGTTCGGAACAGTAATAGTAATATTTATATTCGTTGGGGAGCATTTAATGCTATTATTTGTCCATTCAAAAGTCAAATCAGATAAAGCGGTATACCGTCGGTATGCAGCGGTATGCCGTCGGTATACCGATGTTCGTCACAGAACATTTTATGGCTAATAAATCGATATACCGTCGGTATACTGTTGTATGCCGTCGGTATGCCAAAGTTTGTCACATAACATTTTGTAGCTAACAAATCGGTATACCGTCGGTATACTGTTGTATGCTGTCGGTATGCCGAAGTTCGTCACAGAATATTTTATGGCTCACAAAATGGTATACCGTCGGTATACTTTTATATACCGTCGGTATGCCGATGTTCGTCACAGAACATTTTGTGGCTCAGAAACGGTATACCATCGGTACACAGTGGTATACCGTCGGTATATCGTTCTTTTAGACATTGATTTTTAACTGAAAAAATAGAAGAGCTTTATGTTTTGTCATCCAACCTTAGGTATTTATACAGAAGGACCTAGACCTTGTACAGACTCGAAATCTTGAATATGTTGAGAGCCTTCTTTAAGGAGCACTGGTCTTTCCTTCAGTCTTCTTTTATGAACGTCCATAAGGCTTGGATGACTCGGCTTGAATGGACAGACTGATTGTAGGAGAGCTTTGAAAGATTATCTGTTAGCTGAAATACAGAGAAAATTAGACTACGAAGATGTTGTTAATATTATCAAAATAAACTGTGCCAACAATCTCCTCTATTTTGATAATTGACAAAACAGAGAGATAGCATCTTCAGGGAGTGACTCCCCCATAGGTTGACAACTCCCCCTCAATACTTTTTCTTCCCCTTTGTCACTTAATCAAAGATGGGAAATAAGTAAAAAAATTAACGATAAATAATGAAAGCATTATGGAGAACAAAAACATGCATATATTAGATTTTGGAAGAGGGTACATGCTTGGTACTACATAAAAACAGATAAAACTCTCCTTCACGAGAGTGAGCAAGACATAGAAAAAACACAAAAATAGTCCCCGTAGGACCACACACAACATAAAACCATACTAATGGTCCCCAAAGGACCTCAAAGTACAGATACTCAAACGACACCAAATTATTCGACTACCACCAACAGAACCCCGCAACTACTCATCCGCCAGATCATCATCCTCCCCACCCTGAGCACCATGAAAAGCACCGAAAGGATCTACACCATCCGGGTACATGAAATCGTAGGTGTTTAGGTCATAGAAGCGGGAGCCTTGGTATTGTGGATCCTGAAGGTTAAGATCCAGATAGGCATTGCGGTCTTGAAGAGTCCGCTGGATGAAGTAAGCCTGGTCATGGAAGCAGCTCTGGATAAGTTTTCCAAGGCCGCGGGAGTTGGCCCGCATCTGCTCCTCCGTTTGAGCCATGCGCATGTCAAAATGCTGCTGGGTCAGCTGCATGAAACGTCCGGATGGAGAAGGCGCAGAAGATGGCACAACATGAGAAGCAGCCGACGGTTCATGGAAGGATGACGCACGAGATGTTGATGCACCAAGGGCAGAACGGGAAACAGCAAGAAAAGAGAGAATGTCGTCCGACTGGCAGAGTGAGAGATCAACGTTCTTCGCCTCAAGGATAAGGGTGATGAAAGCGCCATAATTGAGGGATTGCTTCCCCGTGGACAGGACAGAAAAGAAAGTATTGAGAAGAGTCTTAGGAAACGACCAAGTCTTCTTGGAGTACAGGTAATACATCCAGACAAGTGCGTCATTGGTGATCGCATCGTAGTTGCCGGCCTTAGGGTAGATAGTATGGCAGATAATCCGATGGAGCTCGTAGTAGAAGGGCTCCAACTGCTTTGAGAAGGCCAAAATGGCCGAAAGATTGGGGCCCTTGCAAATGATGCCGCAGAACTCATCAAAGGAGACTTCGGCAGAAGGATAGAGACCAGCCAAGGTCGGCAGAGCATCTCCTCGATTTGGCACTTCGAGAATCTCGGCAATGTCGCGAGCCGTGAGGCGAACGTGGCGATCATTGACCATGGTCTCGATGTCGTTGTTTTGGAGATTGGGAATGAGATTGCAATAGAATAGACGCACCGCTGCCGGGTAGACGGGCACTTGATGACGCAAAAGAGATAAGAGGCCGGCCGTCTGAAAGAGGAAGAGATGGCCGGAGAATATATTCCAGTTGATGGCCTTGTCCTTGAAGACGTTGTGGTCAGCAAAATACTGGAACCAGGCATCGGCAGCTAGGGTAGAGGTAAAAATTTTTGGATCATAGGTGCCATTTGGAAGAGGTACCGGAGTGAACAGGTTCGAAGCGGTGGAGGAGGAGTGAGGACGTTTGTGAGTGGCCATTAGGGTTGATGATAGAAGGATGATGGAGAAGTAAGGAAGAATGAAGAGGAGGAAGAAGAAGAAGTAGGGGTTTTTAAAAAAGAAGAGGAAGTTGAATGGGTAGGGAGAGTTTTGAAAATGAAAAGAAGTGAATGAAAGTAATGAATGAGGGGAGTTTTTGAAAAAGGTGATGATGAATATAATTAATGAAGGGAGTTGAAGGGTTGGGATGGGATGAGAATTAATGAGGGATAGGATGTGATAGGATGGGTAGTTAATAAGAGAGGTTGAAAAAGAAAGTGGAAGATATGGTGGGGCCCAAGGAAGACGTGACAGGTTGTGTCCGCGTCAAATGGCATGCCGTCGGTATACCGACGGTATGCCGATTTTGGGTACAGATGATAATTCTGAACACAAATCGGTCTACCGTCAGTATGCCGCCGTATGCCGACGGTGTGCCGTTGGAGGAGAGCTAAGAGTCAAAATGAATGATGCCTAATTCTTGGCAGAGAAAGACGAAACGATTCTCAGAGAGTGGTTTGGTGAAAATGTCGGCCAATTGATAAGTAGTGTCAATAAAATTAAGGTGGATATCCCCCTTTTGTTAGAGGTCACGAAGAAAATGGTGTCTAATCTCAATGTGCTTCGTGCGGGAGTGGTAAATCAGATTTTTTGCGAGATTTATCGAGCTAGTATTATCACATTTAATAGAAGTGCAAGTAGAAGAAATGCCATAGTCTACAAGTGTTTGTGACATCCAAAGAATTTGTGCACAACAGCATCCGGCAGCTATATACTCGGCCTCAGTGGTTGAAAGAGCAACAGAGTTTTGTTTCTTACTAAACCACGATACCAAGGATTTTTCGAAGAATTGACATGTGCCGCTAGTGCTTTTTCGGTCAATTTTGCATCCGATAAAATGTGCATCCGAAAAGCCATAAAGCTCAAAGGATGAAGATTTCGGATACCAAAGTACCATATTAATGGTGCCTTTGAGATATCAAAAAATACGCTTTACATCACATAAGTGTGATTCCTTTGGATTTGCTTGGTATCGTGCACAAAGACACACACTAAACATGATATCAGGTCGGCTAGCAGTTAGATAGAGTAAGCTACCGGTCATACCTCGATACTTACGAATGTCGACTGAAGTACCATCTTCATCACTATCAAGTTTTGTCGTCATTGCCATAGGAGTCCTCATTGATTTGGATGAGTCAAGTTCGAAGCGTTTGAGGAGATCCTTCGTATATTTGGCTTGATTGTTGAAGGTTCCATTAGATCCTTGTTTGATTTACAAGCCTAAAAAGAATGATAGTTCTCCCATCATGCTCATTTCAAATTCATCCTGCATTACTTTAGCAAATTCTACACAAAGTGCATTGTTAGTAGAACGAAAGATAATGTCATCGACATAGATTTGTACTAATAAAAGTGTACCATTACGGGATTTGATAAAAAGTGTGGTGTCGACTTTGTCCTTAGAAAAATTATGAGATGTGAGGAAGGAACTCAGGCACTCATACCAAGCACGAGGAGCTTGTTTGAGGCCATAAAGGGCTTTGTGTAGTTTGAAGACGTGATGAGAAAATTGAAAATCTTTAAAGCCAGGAGGTTGCTTAACATAAACTTCCTCGTTAATAATGCCATTTAGAAAAGCACTTTTAACATCCATTTGAAAAAGTTTAAAATCATTAAAGCAAGCAAAAGCACATAGCATGCGAATGGATTCAAGACGAGCAACCAGAACATAGGTTTCATCGTAGTCAATGCCTTCTTCTTGGTTATAGCCTTGAGCAACCAATCGGGCTTTGTTATGAGTCACTAACCCATCTTCATTAAGTTTATTACGAAACACCCACTTAGTTCCAATAATGGGGTGGTTGTTAGATTTAGGGACAAGTTCCCAAACCTTGTTTTGCTCAAATTGATTTAGCTCTTCTTGCATCGCTATCATCCAAAATTCATCATGAAAAGCATCATTAATATTTTTAGGCTCTATTTAAGAAATAAAATCCACGTTTGCACAAAGATCACGAGTAGAGGATCTAGTACTGACACGGGAAGAAGGATCACCAATGATAAACTTCTTAGGATGATTAGGGACAAGTCTCCATTCCTTTGGGAGGTCCACTTGAGGAGGCTCGAGTGGTAGAGAATCTTTTGTTGGAGGGGTCACAATTTCATCGTTAGATGAAGAAGGACGAGGATCTCCAATAGAAGAGTTCACCAAACCAAAAGAGATATCATCAATATCATCGGATGAGGAGGATGTAGAAGAGTTAAGTTCATCAAAAGAGACATTAATTGACTCTTCGACAATGAGACTTCTTTTATTAAAGACACGAAAACCTTTACTATGTATTGAGTAGCCAAGAAAAATACCTTCATAAGCTTTTTCTTCAAATTTGCCTAGGTTGTCCTTGGTATTCAAAATAAAACATTTGCATCCAAAAACTTTAAAATACTCAATAGAGGAAATTTTGTCAAACCAATGCTCATAAGGAGTCCTTTTAGAAATAGGTCTAATCAAGACCCTATTTATAACATGACATGTCGTGTTTACGGCTTCCGCCCAAAAGTATTGGGGGATCTTATATTGGTTTAACATAACCCGGGCCATATCGCTAAGGGTTCTATTCTTTCTTTCCACAACACCATTTTGTTCAGGAGTTTGTGGGCAAGCAAAATCATGACCAAAACTATTCTTTTCACAAAAGCTTTTAAAATCGACATTGTCAAATTCTCCTCCATGATCACTTTTAATCTTGTTAATAGAAATACCTTTCTCATTTTGAACACGTTTATAAAATGCAACAAATTCACGAAAAATATCACTTTTACTAGCAAGAAAAATGACCCAAGTAAATCTCGAAAAATCATCAACCAAAACAAAAGCATAAAGTTTGCCTCCAAGACTAGCTACTCTACTAGGACCAAATAAATCCATATGAATAAGTTGAAGTAGTCTAGTGGTACTCACAGAGTTGATGGATTTGAAGGATGACTTGGTCAACTTACTTTTCTCACATTCTTCACATACCATATCCTTTTTGAAGGAGATACTTGGAAGTCCTCATACAAGCTTCTTGGTGGCAAGACGGGAGATGGTATCCATATTGGCGTGTCCGAGCCTCATGTGCCAAAGCCAACTTTCATCGTTCTTTGTGACTAAGCACCTGTCATTGTTAGTACCTTCAACAAGATAGAGAAAATAGATATTGTTTTCTCTAATGCTTTCATACACTGTAGATCCACTAGAGCTATCGGTAATGAAGCATTTGAGTTTAACAAACTTAATATCATAACCATTATCCGTAAGATGACTGATACTGAAAAGATTGTGTTTGAGATTTGTAACAAGATAAACATTCTTAATACAAGGATAAGAAGGGGAACCGATATTACCATTTCCTATGATGTGGCCTTTTAGATTGTTACCGAAGGATACATGTCCGTCTTTCTTCATCGATAGCGTTGTAAAAAGTGAAGCATCACCGGTCATGTGCCGTGAGCAACCGCTATCGAGGATCCACTTGCTTCTAACATGAGAAGGTTTCTTCACCTACAACATAAGTTGAAGATGAACATTTTGGTACCCATGATTGTTTGGGTCCTTGATTGTTAGTCTTAGGAACCCATTTATAAACTTTCATATCATCTTGTTCCTTGTTAGACAATAATTAGAAGTATGTCCAAGTAAGCCACAATAGTTGCACATCATGGAAGATTTAGAAAAGAATGTGTGAGTGTTATGCACATGTGAAGCTTTAGTGCAAGGAGTTCTATCATGAGTGTTATGATGATGATAATAGAAAGCATGATGTGAGGTATTTTTCTTAACAAAGGGTCCTTTCCTTGTGTTAGGATAGGACCTGTGTGTAGTATTCTTGTTCATGTAAGAATTATGACTAGTATTATGATGAGTGTAGGCGTGTCTTGGAGCATGTGTGCGAGTAGTGTTCTTATTAACTAGTTTCTTACCCTGCACAAGAAGATCATTATACTTAGTAGAAGTATCATATTTTTTTCTATTTGTAGCTTG
Source organism: Iris pallida (assembly GCA_029216955.1). Lineage (NCBI taxonomy): Eukaryota > Viridiplantae > Streptophyta > Magnoliopsida > Asparagales > Iridaceae > Iris > Iris pallida. The sequence goes on along the minus strand of JANAVB010017199.1, from coordinate 5,190,412 downwards.
AACTTTATGCATAGCAAAATCAAAAGCCCTTCTGGGGGATTGAATCTCATCATCCTTTTTCTCAATGATAACTTGAGATTCTTGTAACTTGAGTCGCAAAGATTCTATCTTATCTGTGTTAAAGGCAAGAGATTTTCCTTTTACATCAATAATGATGTTGGAGAGTCTTTCTACTTCAAGTTTAAGTGCATCAACATCTTTTAGAGATTTCTTGTACTTGTTTCGAACACCTTTGTGTTCCTCGTGTAGTTCAAGAATAGCATTTTCCAAGTCATCATAAGTGAGAGTATTCAAAGAGAGATCATCGAGTACCTCATCGGTTGCCATAAGACAAATATTTGCATTGTGTTTGCATTCTTTGTCGTTGTCTGAATCGCTAGCATCACTTTCACACCAGATGCTGGTGTTGGCATATTTTCTGGAGGAGGAGCTTCCTTTGTTAGGCTTCTCATACTTACTGGAGTCTTTTCTTGTCATAGGACAATCTCTCTTGAAGTGACCGATTTTCCTGCATTGGTAGCAAGTAGGATCTTCATCGTTGTCCCGTCTAAAGCGGTTGGCTTTTTTGAACTTGAGTAACTTTCGAAAATGCTTTGCTGTGAGAGCTATTTCTTCATCATCATCCGACTCGTTTTCGTTGGAGCTATCCTTTGAGTAGGATTTTGTAACTTTGAGAGCCAGAGACTTCTCCTTTTCTTTGGCCTTCTCCTTCTCCTTCTCTTGCATGGATGATTCCTCTTGATCTTTCATGTCAAGTTCATGAGTCATAAACTTCCCCATGAGGGTCTCAAGGTTCATGGTTGTTAAGTCGTTTCGTTCAATGATGGCGGTAGCTTCAGGACTCCATCCTTTAATCAATCCTCTGAAAATTTTCCTGATCTTTTCATGAGCATGATATTCCTTACCAAGAAAAGAAAGTGGGTTAATGATATCACTGAAATGAGTAAACATGCAAGTAATAGACTCATCTTGTTTCATCTTAAAAGATTCATATTCTTGTGTGAGTCTACTAATCTTTGATTCTTTTACTTGTGATGTTCCATCCTAAGTGACTTCTAGTAACTTCCAAATTTTATTTGAAGTCTTGCAAGTAGAGATCCTATTGAATTTACTGCTATCGAGAGCACAGTAAAGAGTGTTTATAGCCTTAGCGTCTCGACTAGCAAGCGTCTTTACATTCTTAGTGAGTTTATCCCTAAGGGTGTCAGATACAACAACCTCAATAACTCCGGAAGGAGTAGGGAGACCATTTATCACACAATCCCATAAATTGAAATCTATGGACTTTAGATAAATGCTCATCCTAATCTTTCAATAGTTATAGTTGGTTCCATCAAATAGAGGAGGTCTATTTGTGGAGTGTCCCTCATTGTGGAATGTTTTGACACTAGGGTTAGTGGCCATAGATCACTCTAAGGGTGTAAATCCAAATCAAGAGAACAAAGCTCTGATACTAATTGTAGAACCCTAGAGCGGGGGTGAATAGGAAAATAAAATAAAACTAAACACAAGTAAGCTATATCACTAAAATAAAATAAGAGAGAGTGAGAAAATCAAACACTCGATGTATCCTGGTCTCCTTTCTAGAGGCAATCTAGTCCCGAAACTCTCTCCGGCTTAAATCTACTATTGAGTAAATAGTACACACAAGTTTGGATCCGAAAAACTCGCCAACTTCAACACGAGTTTGGATCCGAAGAACTCGCCAACTTCTTACACACGAGTTTTCTTACGAAGGCTCGTCAACTTCAAAAAGGAAAGGAAAAGAACTGTTGATCTTCTAACACTTGAAGATCGAAAAGTACAACTCTTGAATACTCTAGCACTTTTGGATTGGATGACAATTAAAAGCTTGGGTAGAGTAGTAATGGTGGAGCTTTTGGTTATTGGAAAATTTATGGCTTAAGTGGATATCCTTCAATGGAAGGAAAGAATCCCTTTATATAGAAAACCAAGAGTAGGTAGCATTTAATGCTCCTGAATATAGCCCAGACGACATACCGTCGATATGGACCGGCATACCGTCGGTATTCCGTTCGGAACAGTAACGGTAATAATTATATCCGTTGGGGAGCATTTAATGCTAGTATTTGTCCATTCAAAAATCAAATCAGATAAAAGCGGTATACCGTCGGTATGCAGCGGTATGCCGTCGATAAACCGATGTTCGTCACAGAATATTTTGTGGCTAACAAATCGGTCTACCGTCGGTATGTCGAAGTTCGTCACAGAACATTTTGTGGCTCATAAAACGGTATATCGTCGGTATACTGTTGTATGCCGTCGGTATGCCGATGTTCGTCAAAGAATATTTTGTGGCTCAGAAACGGTATACCGTCGGCACGCAGCGGTATTCCGTCGGTATGCCGTTCTTTTAGACATTAATTTTTGACTGAAAAAATAGAAGAGCTTTATGTTTTGTCATCCAACCTTAGGTGTTTATACAAAAGGACCTAGACCTACAGACTCAAAATCTTGAATCTGTTGAGAGCCGTCTTTAAGGAGCGCTGTTCTTTCCTTCAGTCTTCTTTTAGGAACGTCCATAAGGCTTGGATGACTCGGCTTGAATGGACAGACTGATTGTAGAAGAGCTTTGAAAGATCATCTGTTAGCTGAAATACAGAGAAAACTAGACTACGAAGATACTGTTAATGTTATCAAAATAAACTGTGCCAACATATGTGTAACACCCACTTTTCTAAAATGAGGGTAATTTTGATTAATCGTTAAAAAGATTTAACTCATGTTGTAATTTTTGGTAATTTTTTAATCAATTTAAAACTATTTAAAATATTGAATTGTGATTTTGATGGTGAACTAGTTAATTCCTATCTTTGCTAAGCTTAAAGACTAACCATGGGGACCTAACTATGTGATTAGAATGACTATTTACAACTTTTTAGGCTAAGGATATTTTGGTCATTTTGTGACTTTTGAATTATTTAGGATTTTTATTAATTGGTGAATTTTAGATTATTTTAATAATATTTAAATTGATGTATTATGATTTTGGTCATTTTTCATATTTTAATATTTTGGGAAAATTTTATATTTTTAATATTATTTTTGTTGGATTTGTTTAGTCGGGTTTGAGTTTCGTCTCGTTCCGACTTATATTGTGACCCGGGTAGCTTGAACTCTAGATGGGACCCAATACTAAGTTAAGCATGGCTCACAAGACCCAACATTAAGTTAGTTAATTAAAGTAATTTTTATCATGTTAGAATGGTTAAGTTAGAGACTCAAAACTAGATCATTTTGACCCCAAACTTCAACCTAGTCTAGACTTAACCATATGAGACTAGAGAGGGGCAATTAGGACATTTTCCATTAGCCCTAATGGACACTTTATGGCAGCCACCTTTAGGAGAGAATGATTCATTTCATTCATTACAATCTTTCCTCTTTTATTTTCTTTTTGTTCTTCCCCAATTTTAGAGAGCCTTCCCATTTATTTGATCTCCAAATCATATCATTTCTTCACCAAACCTTCCCTCAATCATTCCCATTCTATAAGGGAAGGGTGCTACCAAGGGTTGGAAGAGAAGTGCAAGGAGGAGTGTCCACTTTGAGGGATCTTCGTATCGGAGCCGTGTCCTAAAGAATTTCATTGGGATTCCACTCCCAACAGGTAAAACCCATCCTCTAAATCGTTTTTCTTTGCATATAAATTAGTTTAAATCCGTAGGATCCATCCTCATGCATGTGTCTCATTTAGATTCAAATTTGAGGCCATTTAGAGCTCTCTTGAGGATTTTAGATATGTATCTTGTGTCCTACTTGATAGATCCCAAATTAGGACACCCCATGTGTATGTATGTATGATAATAGTTTAAATAGATATTTAAATTCAGTTTTATAATGGTTAGAGAGTGGATTGATCTTAGTTAGGATGGTTAGAATGAGTTTTATTTGGATACCTATGTTTGTATCTAAGTATCTTGGCCTATATGTGTTCTTTTGTAAAATTTGTCATAATTTTTATCCACATTTTTATTAACCAAAGCAACTTAGAAATGTCATAACTTTTAGCTTAGAACTCCGATTTATCTTTCATTTTTTTTAAAGAACCGTATCGAAGTTAGCTTTCTAAATATATATTTTAATAAGCCAAATTCTTTCTGTAACTTTCTGTAGAATTATTTGAGTGTCAGTTATACGAAAGACGAACGTGTTTCGGTATTTTCGCGATTTCGGGAGCTTCCGGACACGAAAATGCGATCCGTTTAAAGTTTTTGAAAGCTAACACAAAGGGCTACGACATACTTTAATTCTACAATTTAGTAAATGTCCAATTGGTACAATATTGGTTTTAAGTAGAAGAGTGACTATACGATATATGCATTTTGTGTAACCTATGAGCCTATGTAGTATGGATATTAAATGAATATAGAGTATGTAATGCATGATATGTTAGATGAATAAAATGATAAATATATGATATATATTCTCTTTATATTAATGTATATATATGATTAAATGCAAGCATGTAGGAATGCAATTAATATAATGCATATAAGCAATGCATGAATGAAAGAAAGATATACAATGTATGCATGAAGATATATACGTAATGATAGATATGAATGCATAATGTATAAATATTGTAATGCAATATATAATGATAATATGTATGATAATGTAGAGTATATGATGCAAACATGAATGAATGGAGGAAATACATGTATATAGGTAATATAGAATGTAATATATGAATGCAAGCATGCAAGATAATGTATTATATCCATATATGATGTATTCAACATAAAGATAATGTAATATATGACAGGAATGAATGATAATATATAACATTATATATAAGATAATACAAGGTATGAAATATATGATGTGTACATGTTTGTATGTCTCTATGTTAATGTATGAAATGATATGAATATACAATGTATACATATGTATAAGACATATAGGTAATGCATAGATGCATGAATAAAATAAATGTTTGCAATATGTTAATATAAATACAAGTATCTAATATGCATGAATGTAAGTATAATATAATACAAGTATACGTGTATGTATCATGTAAATGTAATATACATGATATGTATGTATGCATGTATACAAGGTAAGTATGTATGTATGTATTTCTATAAACAGAGTTAACCTATAACCTTTTACACACATGCATTCATACACCCTTTGACATCATGTATCCCATGTCACATACACCTACCTATCACTAAATTTTAGAACATTAACACATATCCTTTCACACACATGCCAAATACACACATACTCACTTACTCTTTTACCTCTCTCTCTCTATATATATATATATATATATATATATATATGTATGTACCTATATATATAGCTTTCCTATATATATCTATGTATATGAATATGTGAATAGTGATACATATACATATATATATATGTGGGATGTACATATAGGTAGCCTATATGTTATGAGTGCACTACAATATATTAGATATATATTGTTATGTGTATATGTGTTTGTGGTTTGGCTTAGGCATCATATGGCCTATAGCCTAGGGCTCTTAGCCTATGGTGTGTCTGTTTGCCTAGTGAGAGTTTAGTTAGACTTGTTTAGTCTTGATTAGGCCTAGAATAGACTAGTCAGACTAGTATAGACTTGTTTGGTTTAGGTTTGACCTAGTTGACCTAGTTTAACTAGTCTACTTGACTAGAGTTGACCAAGTGTTGACTTTAGCCTAGTTTGACCTAGACAGCATGTAGATGCATTGTAGCAGTCTATTTCCTTATTTTAGACATGTTGTAACTTGTGTTGCTCTAATTAGGAGACAGACACCTCTCCTCAGGCAGTACACCCTCTTCGGACATTCAGTTATCAGGCGAGTACATTCTCTGATCATTTTATATCTTGTTTAGGATTATTTTTCCTGCTTTAGATTATCTTACTTGATGCTGACACGTTGGTAACACGGATTAGTACTATATGGATCCCTTCATGAGATATTATCCTTCTCGGGAGCATCAGATACTTTTGTCCAGTGTGTTTCACTTACATCACGTATCTTATGCTTCTATTATCATGAATCTTCGGGAATAAGCTAGTGACTCATGTACTCACATGATCACCGAGCATTCACAAATCAATTCATGAATCACCCTTTATGGGCAACGTAGTATAATCATGAATCTTAACATAACTTGAATGGATATTTGTGTATTGATTGGGGATGGGGGAGTATAAATGAACATGTGAATAAATCCAAGTAGTGTAATCTTGAATCAGTTCCAAGTAGTGTAATCATGAATCAGTCCTTAGCCATTCACATATTTATCCAGTACTCTGAATCACTAGCACTGTCTCTCTTTATATGTATCATAGATATTTACTTATAGTCTCTCTCTTATATTATGCTATTCTTCAGATCCTGTATTTTATTCTCTAGCATGATTACATTTCCTTTCCTGCTATGACTTATTGAGATGTAATGTGCTTGCTCCTGTCCTGACTAGACCCAATATTAAGTTAAGCATGGCTCATAAGACCCAACATTAAGTTAGTTAATTAAACTAATTTTTATCATGTTAGAATGGTTAAGTTAGAGACTCAAAACTAGATCATTTTGACACCAAACTTGAACCTAGTCTAGACTTAACCATATGAGACTAGAGAGGGGCAATTAGGACATTTCCTATTAGCCCTAATGGACTCTTTATGGCAGCCACCTTTAGGAGAGAATGATTCATTTCATTCATTACAATCTTGCCTCTTTTATTTTCCTTTTGTTCTTCCCCAAATTTAGAGAGCCTTCCCATTGATTTGATCTCCAAATCAAATCATTCCTTCACCAAACCTTCCCTCAATAATTCCCATTCTCCAAGGGAAGGGTGCTACCAAGGATTAGAAGAGGAGTGCAAGGAGGAGTGTCCACTTTGAGGGATCTTCGTATCGGAGCCGTGTCCTAAAGGATTTCATTAGGATTTCACTCCCAATAAGTAAAATCCATCCTCTAAATCGATTTTCTTTGCATATAAATTAGTTTTGAATCCGTAGGATCCATCCTCATGCATGTGTCCCATTTAGATTCAAATTTGAGGCCATTTGGAGCTCTCTTGAGGATTTTAGATATGTATCTTGGGTCCTACTTGATAGATCCCAAATTAGGACATCCCATGTGTATGTATGTATGATAATAGTTTAAATAGATATTTAAATTCAGTTTTATAATGGTTAGAGAGTGGATTGATGTTAGTTAGGATGGTTAGAATGAGTTTCATTTGGATACCTATGTTTGTATCTAAGTATCTTGGCCTATATATGTTCTTTTGTCAAATCCGTCATAATTTTCATCCACGTTTTTATTAACCAAAGCAACTTAGAAATATCATAACTTTTAGCTTAGAACTCCGATTTATCTCCCGTTTTTTATAAAAGAACCATCTCGAAGTTAGCTTTCAAAATATATATTTTAAAAAGCCAAATTCTTTCTGTAACTTTCTGTAGAATTATTTTAGTGTCAGCTGTACGAAAGATGAACGTGTTTCGGTATTTTTGCGATTTCGGGAGCTTTCGGACACAAAAATGTGATCCGTTTAAAGTTTCGAAAAGCTAACACAAAGGGATACGACATACTTTAATTCTAGAATTTAGTGAATGCCCAATTGGTACAGTATTGGTTTTAAGTAGAAGAGTGACTATACGATATACGCATTTTGTGTAACCAATGAGCCTATGTAGTATGGATATTAAATGAATATAGAGTATGTAATGCATGATATGTTAGATGAATAAAATGATATATATATGATATATATTCTCTTTACATTAATGTATATATATGGTTAAATGCAAGCATGTAGGAATGCAATTAATATAATGCATATAAGCAATGCATGAATGAAAGAATGATATACAATGTATGCATGAAGATATATATGTAATAATAGATATGAATGTATAATGTATAAATATTGTAATGCAATATATAATAATAATATGTATGGTAATATAGAGTATATGATGCAAGCATGAATGAATGGAGGAAATACATATATATAGGTAATATAGAATGTAATATATGAATGCAAGCATGCAAGATAGTGTATTGTATCCATATATGATGTATTCAACTTAAGGATAATGTAATATATGAAAGGAATGAATGATAATATATAACATGATATGTAAGGTAATGCAAGGTATGAAATATATGATGTGTGCATGTTTGTATGTCTCTATGTTAATGTATGAAATAATATGAATATACAATGTATGCATAAGTATAAAACATGTAGGTAATACATAGATGCATGAATGAAATAAATGTTTGCAATATGTTAATATAAATACAAGTATCTAATATGCATGAATGTAAGTATAATATAATACAAGTATAAATGTATGTATCATATAAATGTAATATACATGATATGTATGTATGCATGTATACAAGGTAAGTATGTATGTATGTATTTTTATAAACAGAGTTAACCTATAACGTTTTACACACATGCATTCATACACCCTTTGACATCATGTATCCCATGTCACATACACCTACCTATCACTAAATTTTAGAACATTAACACATATCCTTTCACACACATGCCAAACACACACATACTCACTTACTCTTTTACCTCTCTTTCTCTCTCTATATATATATGTATGTGCCTATATATATAGCTTTCCTATATATATCTATGTATTTGAATATGTGAATAGTGATGCATATATATATATATATATATATATGGGATGTACATATAGGTAGCCTATATGTTATGAGTGTACTACAATATATTAGATATATATATTGTTATGTGTATATGTGTTTGTGGTTTGGCTTAGGCATGATATAGCCTATAGCCTAGGGCTCTTAGCCTATGGTGTGTCTGTTTGCCTAGTGAGAGTTTAGTTAGACTTGTTTAGTCTTGATTAGGCCTAGAATAGACTAGTTAGACTAGTATAGACTTGTTTGGTTTAGGTTTGACCTAGTTGACCTAGTTTAACTAGTCTAGTTGACTAGAGTTGACCAAATGTTGACTTTAGCCTAGTTTGACCTAGACAGCATGTAGATGCATTGTAGCAGTCTATTTCCTTATTTTAGACATGTTGTAACTTGTGTTGCTCTGATTAGGAGACAAACACCTCTCCTCAGGCAGTACACCCTCTTCGGACATTCAGTTATCAGGCGAGTACATTCTCTGATCATTTCATATCTTGTTTAGGATTATTTTTCCTGCTTTAGATTATCTTACTTGATGCTGACACGTTGGTAACACGGATTAGTACTATATGGATCCCTTCATGAGATATTATCCTTCTCGGGAGCATCAGATACTTTTGTCCAGTGTGTTTCACTTACATCACGTATCTTATGCTTCTATTATCATGAATCTTCGCGAATCAGCTAGTGACTCATGTACTCACATGATCACCGAGCATTCACAAATTAATTCATGAATCACCCTTTATGGGCAACGTAGTATAATCATGAATCTTAACGTAACTTGAATGGATCTTTGTGTATTGATTGGGGATGGGGGAGTATAAATGAACATGTGAATAAATCCAAGTAGTGTAATCATGAATCAGTTCCATGTAGTGTAATCATGAATCAGTCCTTAGCCATTCACATGTTTATCCAGTACTCTGAATCACTAGCACTGTCTCTCTTTATATCTATCATAGATATTTACTTACAGTCTCTCTCTTACATTATGCTATTCTTCAGATCCTGTATTTTATTCTCTAGCATGATTACATTTCCTTTCCTGTTATGACTTGTTGAGATATAATGTGCTCGCTCCTGTCCTGACTAGACCTGCTGATAAATTTTACAGATAGCTTGGAGGTTGCCTGTTTGCCTAGAGGAGACACAGTAGAGGTTGTATAGATAGCTAGGGTTTTGCTTATAGTTTATTTTCAGTTGTCTTGAGTTGTATTTATGGATTACTGTATTTGAGCTTTGAGATATATTTCTGGGTTGTGTATCTTAGACACTTAGACTTCTATCTGCTGTATCCCTTTTGGATTTCATGTTTTATCTATCTTCCATTATGCTTTACCTTAGATGTGATTGAGACTGTATCTGCTATGTCACCCCCATTCGGGGAGTATAAACTATTTAGCTTTATATTGTTAGATGTTGTGACCTAGGACAGCGTTCTACCGCCGACACTGCGGCGTAGGCTGGACGTACCCACTTCTCGTGCCCTTACTCTAGGGTGCAGGTCGTGACAATGTCTCTTGGAATCCTGAGTCATTCAGATGAATCATACATGCTCCTCAATTCGCATGCCAAATAATGGCTATATTAATAACACAGAATTCGAAGAGGATTTCAAAACATTGACAACTGTGTCAATCATATTTGCAATATTATGCGTCTCAGTCAGATTTGCAAACTTATGTCTCAGTCGGATTTTCAATCTTAAGTGTCTCAGTCAGAGTTGTAATGTTATGCATCATAGCCAGTTTTAATATTTTATGCATCAAGTTGACAGTGGAGCTTATGCGTCTTCTTGTTGGTAGGTTTTTTCATCTCAAAATATTTCTAAGTCTCATATGACATGGTTCTTTTGTGATTATGCGACAATTTTCTACTTCAAACAGTTATACGACATTTTGGAGATAGTGACTCTTCAAAGACAAGTCAAACTCACAAAAGCAGAAAACTACAAGCAAATGAAAAAACATTAAATATAAAGACAAATTTTTATTTCAAAATCATGATTATAGATTATGAAAATCTATTACATTTTGGATTTTTATCTTAAGTCATCGTGATGACTGATGGAGGTTTATTACATTCATGATCTTCTCCATCAGTTTGCCTATCAGGGTAAATCTCAGTACACGGGAAATGTTGCACTGAAAAGAGACAACTACAGAGAGGGGAGACTTACATATAAGTCCAGTGCCATTATTCTCATATTCTGACAAGGTTGGTGGTAGGAACACAGCACTGATTGAGCCCTCATAAGGTTGGTAGTAGGAAAAGAGCACTGATTGAGCCTCCCAGAAGGTGCTCAATCCCAGACCCACACTTTAAATTTGAAAGTGTGGATCCTTTCTGCAGTATCTGGCAGTTTTCAATGGCAAAAGAATACAAAATTGAGCCTACACACAATCTAAGATTCCTACCAACTGCCAACAAAATCTGTCACCGATATTGTTTTGATTGGGACTCAAACTCAATCTCATCATGAAATCTACGATAGTAAAACTAGCTTGTTGCAAGCTTCGTTAGATAGGTACAACTAGCTAGCTAGGTTTGAGGATAGCAAAAGTCCTCCATATAATGTGCATGATCATGTCGAACTAGACATGTTTTGATGTCCTTTCAAGCAAAGTATGAGCTCCAGTCATCCAAGGAGTATCCTGAAAAATATGACAAGTTAAAAGGAGTTAGGTTGTTGTTCTTCTGAAGAATTATACAATTTTAATCTTTGTCGCATAACAACAAAAAGCACGTAAGCAAAAATATTGGCCTTATGTGCATATGTGCTATATGAAGAAGTATTTTTCCAACAACACATTTCTCTGATGATGTGGAAAATCCATCTATGTATACTATATAATTTCTTATTAGAAGTATCTTATTGAAGTTTTGTAACTATAACTATGTACTCTAGTGATGTGTTGTGCTCAGACAGAATCAGAGTGAAAATTTTCTCCATGAACCGTGTGAAAAAAAGTGATTGGTAGAATACAAAGGGAAAGAAATAAAGAAAACTTTAAAAAATGTTACCTTCTGAGGATAGATCTTTTTCCAGACTTCTATCATAACCAAAGAGCAACGATCTGGACAAAATGATGCTTAATCCTCTTACGAGTTTGCATGAGTCTGCTGGAAATCGAACTTGCAAATGCATGTTGAAAAGTGGTAATGACATGTTCTGCCAAGCCACTCCTTATTTATAGGGATGAAAACTCACCATATGGCAATGCATTATGCGGCATGATTCTCGGTGAAGAGGTCAAACCAGCATTACCTATTGCATGATATTTTGTTGCTGAGATCGCGGATGACAACAGACTTAGCCTCGATCCAAGCGTTTGTGAGAAACGATCGATACAAATTTTTAGGATGGTTCAGATTTCAAGGATAAAGTCAACGTAGTGACATTATGGCCGTAATCCAATGCGTCGAAAAGGTAATTTCCTCTCTCATGCTTCTTTTAAAGTATTTCAAAACATGTTCAAGTTTTTAAAATTTTGAAGCGGGTCTTGTAGAATCATGAAAAATACAAGTGAGGGGCGAATATACTTTATGCGTCTAAATGAGAAATCTAAAGTCTGAAGCAGTTTTCTGAAGCCTATGAGTTTTGAAGATTGAGAATGCTGGTCAAGAAGGTGCATAATAAAAGAGGGTTAGGAAATATGCATAGTTTATTTTGACGCATGACGTTTCTTGTCTCCTAGAAAAAATGATGAAGCTTGGGTAGTGTGTAGTGCACAGACTTTGAGGAAGGTGTTAGTGTTGACGTCACCATCATTATTACATTTCTATAGCTGTATAGGTGCAGTCTTATCCGATTATTTCCAAGATATTGCTAAAAGTTATTTCTTGTATGCAATCCAATGTTATGCGACTAAAGCTCTTTTGACACATAGTAAAGAGATCGTGTGCTGACATAGCAATGTTTCGTACAGCACGTCTCAAGCAACGTAGCGAGCTATACGTGATTCTCGAACACATTCACTCCCTTCTAATCCCAGACGCTTATGTGCCTATCCACATCTTTATGCACCTCTAAGGCAGAAAATAGTATATTTTGTCTATGCGTATATTGCCGTTCCAGTGAAGAAAAGCTACAAATAGAGGATAGTGTCTTCCTCGTCCATAGATTCATACACATAGACGGAGAGGCTATGTATGCTGCATATTTGCAAAGAACTTCCACACAGAGATTTCAGTGATAGAGTTTCCTTTACTGTCAAATATTCGTCAGTGAACAAGCTTCATCAACCTTTGCATCTGATCCTCAACGGAGTAAATAAGTCTAAGTAGACTTAATTTCCATCTCCCCAATTGCCATATCTATTTTAATTGGAATTATTATCAAGGATTCTTGTTGTACACTTTTATTTATCTTTAATACAAAAGTATTAGTCCTTTGGACTTTTTGTGTTGAAACATAGAGCTCATACATCTTCTTGTCGGCAGTTTTGATACATCCCAAAATATTTCTAAGTCTTATATGACAGAGTTCCTTTGGGAATATGTAACGGTTTTCTATTTCAAGCAATTATGTGACATTTTTGAGACAATTACTCTTCAAAGACAAGTCAGAACTCACACAAGCAGAAAATTGCACGCAAATGAAACAAAATTGAAGATAAAAACAAAAAAATTTCTTCAAAATTATGATTACGTACAATGGAGATCTTTTACATTCTAGATTTTCACCTCTAAGTAATGGTGATGACTGATGGAGATCTATTACATTCAGGATCTTCTCTATCAGTTTGCCTCTCAGTTCAAACTCAGTACATGGAAAATTTTTGCACAGAAAAGAGACAACTACAGAGAGGAAAGGTTGTTACATATAAGTCCAGTGCCAATATATCACGACCGGCACCCGCATTTCGGAATATGAGTACGTAGCCAAGTCCATCCTACGCCACAGCATCGACGGTAGTATGTTGTCTATATCTCAATGTCAAACTCAAATACAACAAAATCATATCTAATTGCTCATTCACAATAACTATTCCATTTATACATCTGATAAGATATCAAAATGATATTCAGGAACAAACCCGCTAAATGTTTAAATTCGAATACTAGAATCTAAGGCTGGGCTCCAAAATGCTCTATCTCCCCAGAAAGGTCCAAGTGCATAAGAAAACAAGTCACCTGTAACGATCCAGTCAGGAAAGGAGTAAAGTACAATCCTATTGCAATAATGTAACTCAGCATAAAATAAAGCTAGCAATATGGTGAAATGCAACAATACGAGAATCATGTACATGAAATGGAAACAGTAAACACGAATAGGAACTACTAGCAATGGCAAGAACATGTATAACAAGACAAGTGGATAATGAATAAGAACATTTAAGACTATCAGACAGTATGTGTGAAATACCTTTCAACATGTGAACGACTGGGCCAATACGACATATCATATAGATGACTATCCACATTAAAAATGTATAACTAACCCATACATGGGCGTATGACTTAGCTATCTACATTAATATTCTTTAGAGTTTGTTCACACAACTACTGGGCATTTTTCCTCCCGACTCACTGAACAATCAATAAATGAGCAATGATATAATGAGTCCTATCATGTCACAATCGTGTCTCAACAGGATAGTGACTGAAAACACAATGATTAATAGCAATATAATGTACTAGAAACATAAAGGAATAATATACTTTCCTCGAGTTAAGTTATAGTTGTTGTGTGACTTCATCATATTGGCACAAAATAGGTTCATATAGCAAAAACTATGAAAGATAACCTCAGTTGATGGAACAGACTACTCCTTTGAGTCCAAAACGTTCCAATTAGCCTAGGATCGATATAAAGATGTCCTAATTTTGCAAGAAAATAGAAAAATATGATTAGTCACCATCAAGTTGATACTAGAAGGATTTGCATAAATAAATATTTATAATAATTTTGAAAAATATTTATTATATTTAAAAAACCTATATTTTATTAGTAAAATAGATTTAAATAAATACTTAAAAGTCATGAAATTATTTTTATATCAAAATTATCATCTACTTTGGTAGGAATACTACAACTACATTTAATACCATAAAAATAATATAAATATATTTTAGGTCAAGAGCTTATTTAAATACCACAAAATAATATTACTAATATTATTATAATGAATTCAATTTAGAAAATACAACTCCCGAAATAAAATAATAATAATGATAAACATCATTGTGTTACACCATATGTATACATAACAATTATAAGACTAATGGTAAAAAATACAATAATAACTATACTCTTAATATAAACTAATATAATTATAATAATGCCTACCAACACTTACACCTTGCATAGTATAGTATCCAATAATAAATTAATATTATTACTAACGAATAAAATAAAATAGTGATTGTTGTTCTCTATATAATAAAATAATAATTATTATAATAATAACATATAACTATGTTCTCCTTATAAATCATTAAAAAGAAAAAGAAGAGAGAGAAAGAAATATCTAGAGAGTAAGAGAGACAGAATGAGTGATCGAGAGAGGGACAACGCTCTCACCAGAGGTGGTCGACGGTGGACGGAGCACCTCTAGGAACCGACACAGAACGCAATGGTGGTGACATGAGCTGTGTGGTCAGAAGGAAGTGATCGACAAGGATGGAGGCTCACTACTCGAGGCTTAGCAGTCTCGCGCGGTGAAGGGCTCACCACGACTTTTGTCACGCCCTAGTACCGAAATACGGAGGGTGACTAGGCCAGCTACTCCATATGATGCGAGAAAATATGGTACGGGATCATGGCTGTCATGAGTCTAGGGGCTGCATTCTACAATCAAGTCTCATATGGTCCTACAAAGCATCTATGTCTCAATCAATCAAGCAAGAAGCAACAATTAATGAACATATAAGATAAAGCAGTAAGGCATCCCCGACGCTTCATCAAAATGATCACAGGAAACTAGCTTTATAAGTTAGCTAGCCTAGAGAGTCATAGGTACATAATCGTAGTCAGCTGCAGTCTGATTTAATTACAATTACGCAAGGAGGGAAAATATCCAGAACAATCGGCTAAACAGGTGTCGGTGGCTAAATGCCAGAACTTAAGTAATGATACTAGAGTGGTGGAGAAGAAACCCACTCATGGTCCCTGGCGTCCATGCTCCTGGTGTGCACCGTTGTTTGGGTAGAAGGCTGGATCCTCTGGTGCTGCTATAAGATCTGGCCAAACAAAACCAGTGGGGTCAAGCCCCAAATAGCAAGTACCGTAAGAGGGAACATAATGAATAAGACAAAACCCAAAGAGTAAATTAAGACCTGGTTCAAGAGTTATAGGCTTATAATATACCATCGAGATAAAGCAGCACCCTTACAACCAAACAAGGACAAACGGTGCCAATATCGTACCAGGATAAGATACATCTTATAACCATGGTCAGGTTAATGGCCTCTCGTCGTAACCTCGGTCCATAACCTATCGCAGCATAATAGCCCAACCCAACAAACAAATAAGGTCATGGGTTACACTACGCACCACGATAGTCCATGTTCCTGAGTTATTAATAGAAGAAACATATCACAAGCAAGACAGTTTACAAGCGGCCAATCAATCTAACGGCTTTCTATGATTTGCCTGGGTAATCCCAGGAATACAATTATATAGGAATCCTCAGATCGTATCTTATCCAAGCAGGGCTAGCCAATCCATTATATATATATATATATATACACGTAGCACTTTGATTATGCACCGGTCCCCCGTAAGGCTACCGTGCTAAAACATATAACACATAGCACGTAGGAGTTGGATATAGTCGTCCACTATAGGCGGATGAAACCGTTTCCTTGGTGGCCAACCCGACACGTTAGGACAGGGCCTAGGGTGGCTGGTAACCTACGATCTCGAGATTCTGTTCCCTCCCAATGTTTCTATCGATTTAAGTTGCTTAGATTAACCCTATCTTGATCTTGGAATTATATGTCGTAGTCACATGGTCATCCTCCTATATGTTGTACCATAGTATGTGTACCCTAAGTATGAATCCACATCGGCTCAAGGAGTCCCAAATCTAGATCCATGCTTAGGGTAATGCATCAAACAACGATTAATATACAACGACATTATTACTGACTAATTACCATGACTGTGCTGGAAAGTACGCATATATTGACATATAACACGAATGATAACTTAGCATGCAGAGTCACACCTCAGTGCACTCATTAAATAGCACCGCAGTGCACATTAATATTGTACCTCAGTACAAACTTAGAAAAGGTACTAGCACGTATACAGGTAATCAAGTCGAAAACATGGTCAAGTCACGAAGTCACATGGACCCCTCGTGACATAGAAGTCATATAGGACATGCAAGTGTCTGACATTCATGGCACACTAAGATTAGGGTAGGAAGTCAAGGTCATCCAATTAAATTGAGACATGATTATTCTTGAAACCAAGACAAAGATCTACAACTTTTATGTTTTGAGTTTTTCAATATTCTAGCTACAAAACAGCTTAAATGGGCAAAAATAATCATTTAGGGTACGAAGCGCATGCAAGTCATAAAGTGGCACAAACGACGCACGGACAAAAGATGCATGGCGCAAGGTACAAGGTGTACGAGGTGCATGGTGCACGAGGTGTGCACGAGGTGCAAGGTGCGTGAGGTATGCACAAGGTGCAAGACACGCGAGGTGTACGCGAGGTACAAGGTGCGTGAGGTGTGTACGAGGTGCCCGAGCCAAAAGGTGCGCACGAGGTGCAATCTGCACGAGCCAAAAGGTGCGCACAAATTAAAAGGTACGCGATGTTGAAGGTACGAGAGGTGCAAGGTACGCGAGATGTCGTCCCTACCAGCAAGCTTTTGGCCATGGAGTTTTAGAAACTTCAAATGTCCATAACTTGGGCTATAGGACTCGAAATTAGGAAAAATAAAGGTCCAAATTGAATGAAATTGAATTCTTTACAAAATGGAACAAGTAGTTTGTGAAAATAAGCAAGTTTGATAGATCAAAACTATAAAAAATCTATAAAATTCTAGTTTTGGAAACTTAGATCTACTCAAAAATAGCCATTAACATCAAAAACACCAAGAACTAAACTTGTAGAGAATGAAGAGATGAACAATCTAGACTAATAATATCAAAATAAATAAATAATGCAAGTGGTCTATCATTTGTGCAAGATGTACTTGCCCAAAAGTTGCTTTGAGGAAGAAAATAAAAAGTTATGAAGTAAGAGAGAGGGAAAGAGAATGTATATAGTAGGGTTGGGTTGACTCATAAAAACCCTATTCTTAATATGACCTAACCATATGACTAATGACATGTTAAATGCTACATGATACTACTAATTAAATTAATTAAATAAAAAAAATCCTAACCACAACACGGTCCAGAAAACTTATCATCGAAGCGGACAGCCATGCCTACAACCAGACAAGGACAATTGGTGGCATACTAATCCGCGATGAGATATTGTTCCATGCCATGGCCAGTTACAAATATATGATACATGCAATCAAGATACAGGTGCCAGATTCCATACACAAGAAAAAACAAAAAATTTACATATTTCGGGAATGGGGAGTGACATCTCTACCCTCCTTAGAAAAATTCTATCCTCAGAATTTCGATAAGGCTAGTCGAGCACGCTCTCAGATCACAAAATACACTCAAGATATATAGCAAGCACAATTATCAAACAACATATGGCACATGAACATATTATGAAAGAAAGAACGATTAAGTAAAAGCACAAGCAATAATCATACCCTAGAAGGAAAGTGATCGGAGACATACGAATAAAATATGCCTCCCGAGTCAGTTAAGTAGGAATTCGTCCTCGCGGTACTACACTGACTCCCAAAGTGGACAAGGGTCAACGCTTGAGATAAGTCAGTACCAATGACTTAATCAAGAACGAGACTCTGCCTAGGACGTACTCTCGTAGTCAGGACACATGATGGATATCACGTACCACGTGATACGAGAGCAAATGAGTGAGACAAGAAAGTCACGTTTACTATTCGAATATAGAACTAAAGGAATTATAATAAATAATACTCAAAATATACCCACAATCTGACTGCATTCGGCCAACCTCTGCTCAAATACTCCAAACTCTATATGCCTCTGATCCTGCTGAACTCCATGCTGCTACCTTTCCTGGCCTTGCTACAGCGGCCTTTGTTGTCCTACCTGATGTTGTACTTGTCGGTACATCTGAGCCTGCGTCGGTAATGGACGTTGGGCTAATGGCCTCACTGCTAGTGCTGGCCCTTGATACGGTGCTACCTTTGGAGCTGGTAATGCTGGAAACTGCTGAGTTGGCCCTCCTGGCCTCTATATATGTAGGCACGTAGCTATACGATGGTCTGAACCTCCATACCTCAAGCACTGCCCATTTGCTGATCGACACACTTTTCGAGTGTGCCCTTCATTGCCACAATAAGTACAACCTACTAGTGCCTCCTGATGTTGTTTGTGCGTCGGTTACTGCTGTCGAACTGGTACAGTCACAACTATCATGACTGGTGCTGTATCACAAATACGAATGCGAAGTGCTGGTGCTGACGTTCTGGATACTGCTCCTCCTCCTGCACTCTACGTACGAGACCTCTTCTGGCCTCTAGTCCTTGCTGATAACCTTTGAATAGTAAGCTCATGCCTCCGAGCCGCCATCAATACTACATCGAATGTCTGGTAGACGTACCCCTCTACCAACTATATAATCTATAAGTGAAGTCCCTGATGGAACCTTATTGCTCTTTTTGGCTCCGTCGCCATAATCGCTGGTGCAAAACGACTTAGTCTACAGAACTCTGCTGTATATCCATCTACTGTCTTGCCAGCCTGCTTGAGGCTGATGAATCTCTGTTGAAGCTCATACCGAGCTACCATGCCAAAGTACTTGGTCTTGAATCTGGTTCTGAATCTAGCCCAAGGTACATGACGCCTCATTTCAACCTCTTCTGATGCCCACCAGTTGCGAGCAAGATCCTAAAGCAATAATATGACTTGGTCAACCTTCTCCTCTACTGGAACCTTTGTTGTTGTCAATATGGCCTCAATATCCTGAAGCCAAGCATCCACCGTAATGGTATCCTCCGTTCCGTTAAAGTACCTCGAGTTAAGTTGGTAAAATCTCTCCAACGCCCCCGAATCATACCTGAGACTCCTCTCAAGGGCTAAATGTAAACCCTGGTTTAGTAATACATTATGTTCATACTTTTGGGTCTGTTGTTGCTGTTGGGCTGCCACCTAACGTTGTTGGGTGGCCAAAAATCCTCTGATATCCTCCAGAAGAGCTGCAGCATCAGTTACTGCCGTCGCTGCCGTCACCACTGGTGGTGCTAGAGTTTCTGGTACCTGTTGCCCTACTAGCTCTGACAATACTTCCATTCGGATCTGCCTAGGGAAAGGCACTCCTCCCTATTGTTGCCCTGTCGAGCCATGCTCTGCTAGTTTTTCTTACACATTAGCCTCGCCTGCTACTGAGAAAGAAGCACCCTATAAGAAAAGATATAGGATATCAATTGACCGGATAAAAAAGATTCGAGGATACAATTCAAGTTATCAATCAAGGTAAAGAAGTAAAGACGGAGCAAGTGATCGTAGGAAACAAGTTTTGATTGAGACTCCTATAATTGCAATACCCCACAAGTCTGAAAAACAAACCTGCATGGGCTACCAATAAAACGTTGTCATGCCCTAGTACCGAAATACGGAGGGTAACTAGGCCTGCTACTCTATATGAGGTAAGAAAATATCATATAACGATCGTGGATGTCATGAGGCTAGGGGGTGCATGCCAAAATCAAGTCTCCTATGGTCCCATCGAGCATCTATATCTCAATCAATCAAGGAAGAAGCAACAATTAATAAACATATAAGATAAAGCAGTAAGGCTTTCCCGACGCTTCATTAAAATTATTATGGAGAACTAGATTTATAAGTTAGCTAGGCCAGAGAGTCATATGTACATAATCGTAGTCATCTGCAGTCTGATTTAATTACAATTATACAAGGTGGTAAAATATCCAGAATAACTGGATAAACAGGTGGCGGTGGCTAAACGCCAGAACTTAAGTAATAATACTAGAGTGGTAGAAAAGAAACCCGCTCATGGTCCCTAGTGCCCATGCTCCTGGTGTACACCATTGTTCGAGTAGAAGACTGGATCCTCTGGCACTGCTACGAGATCTGGCCAAACAAAACCAGCAGGCTCAGGCCCCGAATATCAAGTACCACAAGGAAGCACATAATAAATAACACAAAATCCAATAAGTAAATTAAGACCTGGTTTAAGAGTTATAGGCTTATACCATATCATCGAGACAATACGGCATCCTTATAACCAAACAAGGACAAACGGTGTGAATATCATACCAGGATAAGATATATCCTATAATCATGGTCAGGTTAAGGGCCTTTGATCGTAACCTCGGTCCATATCCTATCGCAACACAATAGCCCAATCCAACAACCAAACAAGGACATGGGTTGCACCACGCATCATGATAGTCCATGTTCCTCAGTTACTAATAGAAGAAACATATCACAAGCAAGACAGTTTACAAGCGGCCAATCAATCCTACGACTTTCTATGATTTGTCTGGGTTATCCCAGTAATAAAATTATATAGGAATCTTCAGATCATATCGTATCCATGCAGGGCTAGCCAATCCATTGTATATACACACGTAGCACTTTGATTATGCACTGGTCCCCGTAAGGCTATCATGCTAAAACATATAACACATAGCACGTAGGAGTTGGATATAGTCATCCACTATAGGCAGATGAAACCGTATCCATAGTAGCCAACCCGATACGTTAGGATAGGGCCTAGGGTGGCCGGTAACGTACGATCTCTAGATTTTGTTCCCTCCCAATGCTTCTACCGATTTAAGTTTATTAGATTAACCTTATCTTGATCTTATTATTACATGTCATGGTCATATGGTCTTCCTCCTATATGTCGTACCATAGTACATGTACCTTAAGTATGAATCCACATTGGTTCATGGAGTCCCAAATATAGATCCATGCTTAGTATAATGCATCAAACAATAATCAATATACCACGACATTATTACAGACCAATTACCATGACTGTGCTGGAAAGTATACATGTATTGACATATAACACGAATGACTACTTAGCACGTCGAGTCACACCTCAATGTACTCATTAAATAGCACCGCGGTGCACACTAATATTGTACCTCAATACAAACTTAGAAAAGGTACCATCACGTATACAGAAAATCAAGTCGGGAACATGGTCAAGTCAGAAAGTCACATGGACCCCTCGTGACATAGAAGTCACATAGGACATGCAAGTCTCTGACATTCATGGCACACTAAGGTTAGGGCAGGAAGTCAAGGTCATCAAATTAAAGTGAGATGATTATTCTTGAAGCTAAGACAAAGATTTATGACTTTCATATTTTGAGTTTTGCAATATTGATGCTATAAAATAGCTCAAACGGATAAAAATAGTCATTTAGTGTACGAAGCGCACGCAGGTCATGAAGTGGCACAAACGGCACATAGGCAAAAGGCGCATGGCGGAAGGTACAAGGTGTACTAGTTGTGCGTGAGGTGTAAGGTGTGAGGTGTGCACGAGGTACAAGGTGTGCGAGGTATGCACGAGGTGCAAGGTGCACGAGCCAAAAGGCGCACACGAGGTACAGGATATGCAAGCCAAACGGTGCATGCGAGGTGCAAGATATGCAAGGTACAAGGTGCACGAGGTGTGCACGAGGTTCAAGTTGCACGAGGTGCAAGGTGCACGAGGTATCGTCCCTATCAGCAAGCTTTTGGCCGTAGAGTTTTAGAAACTTCTAATGTCCATAACTTGGGATATCGGACTCGGATTTGGGCAAAATAAAGGTCTAAACTGAATGAAATTGAATTTTCTACAAATGGAATAGTAATTTTCAAAAATAAGCAAGTTTGATAGATCAAAATCACAAAAACCCATAAAATCCTAGGTTTGGAAACTTAGATCTACTCAAAGATAGCTATTAAAATAAAAAACACCAAGAACTAAACTTGTACAGAATAAAAAGATGAACAATCTAGACTAATAATATCAGAAAAATAATAAGAAATAAGAAATGCAAGTGGTCTCTCATTTGTGCGAGATGTACTTGCCTAAAAGTTGCTTTGAGGAAGAAAATGAAAAGTTATGAGGAAAGAGAAAGAGGGAAAGATAATATATATAGTAGGGTTGGGTTGACTCATAAAAACCCTATCCTTAACATGACCTAACCATATGACTAATAACATGTTAAATGCTACATGATACAACTAATTAAATTAATTAAATAAATAAAATTCTAACCATAATACGGTCCAGGAATCTTAACATTGAAGCGGTGAGCCACGCCTACAACTAGACGAGGACAAGGGGTGTCACATTAATCCGTGATGAGATATTGTTCCATGCCATGGCCAGTTATAAATATATGATACATGCAATCAAGATACAAGTGCCAGATACCATATATAGGAAAAAGTAAAAAAGTTTACGTATTCCAGGAACAGTGAGTGACAGCTTGGCTCCGATGCTGCAGGTGATAACGGGATAGATCCATCAGCGAGCGGGATTTAGCCATTAGAGGAGTTCAAAGGGCGAGGTAGTGGTTTCTATGGTGGTCTCAGAGCGGCCGGTGGGTTGAGGCACTACCTCTCTACGATGGAGGTGAGGGCAGTCCTAATGGCTGTTGCCGCTAGTAGCGGTAGAGAGCATCTCAGTGTCGGCGGCACTCAGATCTAGAAGAAGGTGACCATGGTGATACAATCAGTTTAGTGCTCCGTCCCTATATCGTGCCCCATTTCCGTCCACAGGGTCTACGAGAAAGGAATACTGTCGCTACCGATTCAGTCAAAACCGATAGATCGGGATCAATTGAAACGGTCGTACGGGAATAATTGAATTAAGATCCTTTTCTCATTATGGAAAGGCTTCTTCGGAATCAAGTCCCATATTCAGAAGGTTGTGCCTCGAGGATAGACTCTGCAGCCGAGTCCGGAGAGACCTCCCGTTGCTCTGCTTTTTATGTCGTACTTGCTTTATTGGCTTTGGTTTTCTTAATGCATTTTTGTGAATATTTTCGATGGTTTTCATAGCTTGCATTTTCGAACTCGAATTTACATATCAAACTCCTTGAATAATATATTGTTCTAATCGGTAGCTTGTACAATTTCAAGTAATCGCATAGGCGACGACTAGCACGTCCAACAAGTCTCTCACTTCGAACAAAAATCAAGGTGAGTGGCTGACCCTTCTCTTCTCGACCCCCTTCTTAGTTCAATTGATAATATTAATACGAATGAAATGATAGATGCAAGGGCACGGACACGTCTACTTATCTTATAAAACTGTATTGAATAAAAGATTGACTCATCGAATAAATTAAAGCCACAACAAGGTAGGACACGATGAAATGATTAAGTTCTCAAAAATGTAGACCATTCTTTAGTTACTAAATTGTTCTAATATGGTCATGGACAACTTGTCGACAAGGTAAAAGTTTTCTCGAGCGGCATTCCAGGGCCACGTGACAGTTTCAGCCTAGGAGGAAAAACGGTATTGCTGTGCTGGATGATATCATCGTTTAGGCGTGGACTTTTAATGGGGCTCGCTACTTGCGTCAAAAGGGCCCCGACTAACAAAGCTATAAGTCCAGGATGGGTTGTGGTGTCAGTGACCAAACACAAATAAATTGCACAAGCTATTCTATAGATAATGATTGACATGAAAGAACATGGTAAGTCTCACATTGTACGGCACGCTCTGCCATGGGTAAGTTCTAGCGTAATTTATATTATGTCTGTCATATGCTTGTCAAAAACTCATTAGGATGGTTAGAAAGATTCACAAACTAAGTCATATAAACTCTTCAACCAAATGAGAGCATGGAAATTAATTTGCCACGCACTAGAACAATATGTAATGTACTGATCCTCGCTCTCCATAGGTACCCCAAACTAAGAAGGGCATGCCACTTATGCTCAAGGCGACGCAAGAACATTTGAAGCCTCGTCCGTGTGTTGAAGGCTTGTTTTGATCCTTTTGAAGACTTCATATTTAGTCCAGAAGAAATGACGTCTCGACTCCCCACGATTCTAGGTCTTTGGAAATATTTTATTGTAAATGGGGATGTAATATATGGAACGACTATCTCATCAGCGTTTATTTTGTAATTGAGCCATGTTGTAGCCCGCAAGGCAAATGAATGTAACAAAGTCATATAAATGATAATTATTATAAATGAAACAAAAGTTCATTAGGTTTTCAAATGTGTTTGTTCAATTTCTCTGCGTACTCTACCTGAAGGCTTGTTTTGGATAATCTTTTAACTATGCCTTGTGCGATCGCAAATTAGGTTCGCACGGCATCAAGCATGGGGGACAACTATCGATTCTACGGAATCGGGGCGTGACACTCAGCGGGCCCGATGGCTGGCTGGAGGAGTGCTCATCGGCACACCAAGCGTTGGATCTGGCGAGGCACACTGCGGCAAAAAGAAGGCTTGGTCACCGGAGAATACAGGGCCTATGGTGGTCAGAAGGTGGAAGAGATGCTAGTAGTGGTGGTGATGAGCGGTGGTGGTGTTGCCTGGCAAGGTGACGGCGGGAGTGGTGGTGGTCTAGTTTTCCAACCTGAACACAATATATATATATATATATATATATATATATATATACATATATATATATTTTATATATATATATATATATATATATATATATATGAGCAGGATAGTGTATACCAACGAGATTTAGATACCTCACGAGATTTTAAAATCTCGCGAGTGATAAAATTCAAAAATATATTTTCCTTCTTCCCGAGATCAAAATTTTTATGAATTTTAAATCAAATCCAATGAAACCTTTTTTCTTGGATTCCCTAATTAATTCTCTACCAGATTGGATTAAATTTCTATCACTACCACTTTTTTGAATAGGGATAATTTTTGCCATTTCATAATTATATTATAATATGAATATTTATGTATCAAATATTGGGCATAATTATTTATTTATAATGTGTTAGTTAATACGTTTACTGTCTAGCCTAATTGTTAGATTTGTGTTAGTGAACCGGTTAGCCTAGACACTAAATTAGAGACCAATAATTAGCATGACATAACTTATAGACAAACTTATTGGACTAGGCCCATTAGGCTTATTAGCTATGTCCAATTAGTTAAAATAGAGATTAGACTATTGACCAAAATAGGTCCAAACCCTTTCATGCCAATAAATTGCTACATGACAACTATTAGAGGACTAAATGGGCATTTTTTATAGGCTCTACCTAGGGTTTAAGTGGCCGACCATATAGAGAGAGGGGTTTCATTCACTTCATTTATTCCATAGCCTCTTTCATTCCAAAATTGGTATTCTTCCCAAGTAGAGCCATTCCTACATCAATCTCTTCCAAATCTCATCCATTCTCCTACCTATTTCTTCTATTCCCTACACAAGAGGGAATCTAGAAGGAGCTTGGAGACTAGGAGCAAGGAAGGAGTCCATTTTCTAGGAGCTACGTGTCCGGATCGTGTCCACTTGGTATTTTATTGTGAATCCATCTTCCAATAGGTACACACCTCATTTTTCATGTTACTTAGACTCTATTTATTATATAAACCCTTAGGAAATCACCTATGGATTAGGACTACGCATAGGATGAGTTTTGAATATCTATTTGGAAGTTACAATGAGCTTTGTGCCATTTTTGGAAGAATTTTGAGAATGGCACACCAAGTGTTTGTCATTAGCTTTGTTGGTTCTATTTAGTGTAGATTTGGTTGTCTGTGTCTAGTTCATGTCCACAAATGGATATGTGTGGGTCGTGTCATGATACAATATGACACGGGATCAATTTAGGAGTTTTGGGCCTCCTCTACTTGTGATACACATGACACATTCTACACAACACCTCACTGTAGCTATCTATTATGCTAACTAGACTATAGTTAATATATTAGATGTGATCATGATGTTAAAGGGGTGTTTGGGATTGACTTGTGTGTGTATCATGAGAGTATCACACCATGATACCCATGTGGGTCTTGAGGCACACCAAGTGTTTGTTGATATGCTTTAGCTAGATATTAGGCCTATTACAGGGGGTATGCATGTAGGCATGTGTACATATAGGACATATGTGTATTTATATAATGTGAGTACCTATGTACCTATATGACATATATATGTGGATACATGTGTTGTTAGTGGTGTATGTCGTATATGTAGGATATATAGACACATATGCAAGTGTTTGGGCTATAGAGTGGTATGTGTCATGTAAGCACATATGTAATTGTGTTTATGTGTCACATTAGATACATAGGGGTGTGTGACACCTGTGGATATGCTACTGTCATGTGTGTGGGTGTTTGTGTAAAGAGGGAGACTCATGTGTAGGTAAGGAAGGGGAAGTGCACAAGCAAGTTGGTGACCCACCGTAGAAAATTCCTGTACTTGTATGGTCTATTCACCCTTATGCACATGAGAGCTGGGGCTTTAGCTCAATACATAGCAGATAGGAGAGGGCGTATAGCCTAGAAAGGTAGCAACTATAGCAGTAGTCACTACTACCTGTTGGTTGCAGTTAGCAAGGAGTGCAGGCCATTCCTGCACAGCAAGCACTTAATGCTACTAACCATTGTGAAATAGGAAAGCATGTAGCAATAGTACCGTGTGGTGGTAGTTGAGGGAAGCTAAGGGGATTAATACTGCCGAAGTAGTAGGAACTTGGTGAAGTACAGAGGGGCTTATCCCTGTAGTAATAAGGTAGCATATTAGAGGGTAAGCAGTGATAACAGAGATCCTAACTGCTATAGGTTAGTGGGTAAAGTGTTAGCAAGGAGGTTAGGGGATCTGGGATACCAAGGCAGGGTAGGAAGACTAACACATGTGCACTTAGTGCACAGGCCACAACAGAGAAGGCCAGTATGCCACTGTGCACTTGGGATTAGCAGGGGACAGCCCTGCTATACTAGGCAGCAGGGAGTGCACATTGGTGAAGCACCGGTGTACACCAGTACGCAGGGCTCTGGTGCTTGTGTTAGACATTTTTGAAGGAAGTAGTAAAACTGATATGGTGGAGTGTTGGCCATTTTCCCTCTACAAACCCAGTGAATTAAGAGGGAGATTTTGCAACAGTAGGCAGTTAGGTTTCAGGGGATAGTATCAGTTGGGGTGAGGTAATTATGTGTGTGTGCGTGTCCTATATATATATATATATATATATATATATATATATTGCTTGGAGAGAGGAGTACCCTGAGACGATTCTGAGTGTCCGCCCCTGGGTCCTCGGCAGGCTGTCGCCGACCACCCCATGCGGTGAGTGGTTCGCTTCGATGCTCATGTAAGTCGTCGTCGCTACCGCCATTTCGTGGCGATCCATCGGCGGTAGCGCCCCCTGGCTACCGCCATTTTGCCGTCGCTACCTTCTTCCCCTTCCAGTCTCCTCTTTCCGTGTGCAGCTTCCCAGTGTTTCCCTCCGGTGGCGTCCCCTGGCTTCCCTATTCGTAGTCGGGCCTTCATCCCAGACAGCCATCCCATTTTGGTGGTCGCCGCTCCCTCCACCTGGCCCTCCGTGGCTCGTTCGTCCCGTCCGAGCCCTTCTTTGACGGAGTTGTCTTGATTTTTTGCGGTGCTGACTCCAGACGAAACTCCAACCCTCCATCTCTCTGGGCTATTCTTCGAGCTGAAAGTCTCGCCTTTGGGCCCCGTGCCCCCACGTTCCTGCTCCTCGTCCTTATGTTCGAATTTGACATCGTTGACCGAGCCCATCAAGGCGCCATCCTTGGATGGCGCTGGTTATTCGCTGCCATCCCCATCTGGGCGTTCAGCGGCAGTGCCGCTAGGTGTGCTATCTGCCATAGCATCCATTTGTGTGCTATCTGCCCCCGCTGTAGTGTCCCGTTCCTAGCGGTTCACTATGTAAGGCTTGTGGCTTGGCTAACTCTGTCGGAACCGAGTATTGGAGAAACTTATCGTCGGTACCGAATCGATCATGAACAATTACATAAGAACCTTTCCAACTAATGGATTGGTTTCTCTTGAAATGCGTCCAAGAGTTTTCTCTGGATGTTTTGCTGCTGGTTTTGTTGCTTAGTTTTGATGGATGCTTTTCTGAATGATTTTCGATGATTGGATTTTTGCCCGTTTTCATCGATTTACATAGCATTCATTCTTGAGAATTCTGAGAGAAGAGAACATAACGAGATGGAGTATTAACCAAACTTTTGGTGCCATTGTAGACTGACGCGTGACGGAAGGCTAAGCGTGCAAGTGTTCCTCTCTCTCTTCGCGATTCTCTAATTTGGTGAGTGTGGATCTCTGTGGTGATATTGTCCCTCTCGCTATTCCTTCATGCCAACTAAATAATTGTCTTGCAACATCCGTTGATCGATATCAAGTTGCTAATGGCACAAGTCAATACCACTGAGAAGCTAGAGATTGAACATTGAACATTGAACATTGAAAGAATTGATTACACTGTTAACAACATTGAGATTGTGCTTGTCCCTTGAACATTGAATTGAGATGAATTGATGCCTATGATGATGAGATATGAAATTTTGAGAATGAACATGCTGTCTACTATTAAATATTCTATGCACACAATGTTTATCGAGTCAGACACACATTCGCATGACCATAGACGTACTTGCATACAAGGATTTCCTCGAACGGTACCTGCGGCGGTGGGATCGAGTCGGCCTAGGAAGGAATTAGTGCTTTGGTTGTACGGTATTGGAACCTTCATTCGGGCTCACAACCGGTGAATAGTCAACCGCATACCATAACGAAGTCCTACATGGCACGTCGAAATGGTGCACAACCACCAGTGGTCATGTTGTAAGGATGTATGCTAATCAATGTATTATGCAAGGGCGGTAAGTATACTATTATTATCCTGTATCTTATGCAGGAAAGCTAGATTCGGCAGATGGTAAAGGAAATATGGTTTCATGAAATACCATGTCACTTGAATTGTGAATTACTCTGAATGTTGCCTGTTCCTAATTAGTTTCATGATTTAAAATGCTTGTCATTAATAAAATATTGGTTTAGCTGAGTGGGACAATGGGGCTTACCAGTGCATTGTTATAATGTGCTGACCCCTCCTCCACAGGTACTGGAGAAGGCTCGGGCGCACGTCGTAATTAAAGCTTTCGGAACTGCGGTTTCCTTTCAAGTTGTTTTCCCTAAAGACACACAAAGTATTACGAAGTTTTCAAAAGATAGCTGCTTATATTTCAAAGTACTAAAGGGGCATGATGTATGGAACGGAAAGTTATTTTATGGCAGCCTATCAGTTGTACTTCTTTTCATGAATCAATATAGCCAAAATGGCATTTCAAATATTATCGAGAAAAGTTGTATTCTGACTACAATTATCAATAAAATGAGTATTTCTTCTTCCTATATTGTGTCCTCAATGTTTCTAAAATGTGGCTAGGTTTCAAATGTTTCTAAATGACATAACAGTGCACGTTCTTGCCTCGTACAAGTGCAACACCAGACATGTACGGTATCACGCCTTAGCGAGGACGAACGATTCGGCGCGAATCGAAGCGAGGACGAAAGATTCCCCGAATCGGGGCGTGACAAGTTGGTATCAGAGCACGGTTGTAATTCCTCGGATTTCAAAAATGGTTTTCAAAAGGAAGTCTTGATGCAAATTTTCTCGATTGATGGTGTTGATAGCGCTGGCATAAAATAATATTCCATACAATAAGCCCATAAATATTTTATGAGTGCTAATGGAATTATTTCTTTGTTGTAGAATGGCCAAAGGTGATAGCTCAAAGACGAATTCATCGTCTGACCCAATGGAGAAACTAATTAAACAACTGGAGGCTCAGAGGAAGTAGAGCGAAGCTCAACATCGCGCGCTTCAATAGCAGCTTCAGTATCCACTACAAGAAAAATGATCATTTACGGCACGCATTGCCTGTGCGCCGTAAATGACACTCTTTTACAGCGTGCAATTTTGCGTGCCATAAAAGAGTCAATTTTTTTGTTTTTTACGGCGTGTTTTACCCGCACGCCGTCATTGCAAATGCATTTATGTCACGTATTTTCCTGCGCCGTGAATGATAACTTAATTACGACATTCATTTTTGCATGCCATGAATGTTAACTTATTTACGGCATGCGTTCTCTTGCGCCATGAATGAGAACTCAATTACGGCGTTCTTTCGCACGCCGTGAATGTTGTTTTATTTACAGCATGCGTTGTGCGTGCCGTAATTGATAACTTATTTACGGCATCCATTTTAGCACGATACTAAGATTAAAATTAAGAATAACTTATTTTGGCACGATATTAATATTAAGAATAACTTATTTAATCTATATATTTATGTTAAATTTTAATATTAATGTTAAGATTAAAACTAAAATTAAAATTAAGATTAAAACTAAAGTGAAATTTATCAATCCATATTTTAAAAATAAAAACAAATGATTAGATATGTATTGTTATTTTTATCATTTAATATAAGATTGATTTTATTTTTTTTAAAGATTTTTTTAGTTATTTTTATCATTTTTTGTGATTTTTTGTCTTTATTCCATTTAAAAACTTCTTTTAACTTTTTAAAGGTTTTTTGTTTTAATTTTTTGGGTATGTTTTCCATTTTTCTTTTTCATTTTTAAATTTTTAGGGTTATTTTTGGTTTTTTTTAGTTATGTCGTTTTTTCTCAACTTTTTTCCTTTTTTTTGTATATTCATATTTTTTTTAGAAAATTAAATTAAAAAATTAAATTATTTTCCACATAAAACTCTCCTCTCTTCCCAATTTTCCAAACCCACAGCTATCCCAATTTTCCAACCCCACAGCTAACCCAATTCCAATTCCGAAATTTTTCATCGAGTCCTCCCATGGAAACTCCTCGTCCCTGCCGACTGTCAACAAGCATCGTCGACGCCTCCCTCGCCTCCGCTTCGATGACCCCACTGCATATCAACCGATCTCTCAGGACACCGACTCCTAGACTCCACCCCATCGCCTTCTTCCTCGTCTTTGACCAGACTCAAGCCCCTGGAAGCACAAATTTGGGTGACAATTTATTTAGTTGTTAGTTTTTGACCAGACTCGAGCCCCAGAAAGCACAGATTTGGGTGACCGGACTAACCGATCAATGGAAACGACGGTGGAAACGACTTTAGACGGCAAATATTCAGCCATGATGGATGCGGTGGCCGCGTGTGCTGCTATGGCGGTGTGCTACGTGGCGGTAGTCTACGCCTCCACCGTCCGGCTATGTTTCCCGTCGGTAAGCTCCTTCGACAACTACATGCTCCGTAGGTTCCTCTGCGCTCTTGCCTTCACCGCTGCCTCCAACGTATTCTCCACTTCCCTCCTCGACGTAAGAAATAAAAAAAACCCTAACCCTAGCCCTAATTCTCCAAATGCTTACTTAGGGTATTAGAAAGAAACAACATTTTGTGAGTTATTTGTTATATTCTGGACTGATGTGTTGGATGTCGAAGAGTATATGGTATTCACAAGCTGATAGTATGCCTAACCTCTGGTGCTCTAATACAAATACAGCATAACACATTTATAGTTAGGATACGGCAATACGGAAGTGACACATTTTTTGGCGTCTTGCATTTTGGAGCGTCCATGTTCAGGCGAACACATATATAAATGATTGTAGTGATGAGTTGGATTAAGGGAGGTAGTTTTATAAATTTTTAATACAGGAAGGTGCGATTAGTAAATTATTTATTCGATTATAGCTATTTGGAGAGGTCGGAGGTGAGTTGGAAATGGGGAGATTGTGTAAAATATTAACATTGGAAAGTGTAAATCATGAATTGGTACATTACAAATTGCAATTTATAAGGTTCTCTTAAGCTAATTCACCGATGGTTAAGAAATTATACATTGTTCAGATATTAACGCCTATTAACCCTCATTCTAGAATATGGAATGTTGCACATCACTGTCATGGAAAGCGTTACATATGGTACATATACTTGACTTACATATTGATTCATCTTTATATTACTGTTCACCTTAATTATGCAATAACCTTATGGCCTAGCAATAAGACCATTGGTTGCTGCGCAAATATAGCAGGTCTTTGCCTTATCATGCTGTCAAGGTAATATAAGGTCGTATTCTACTTATTAATTCTTTTGTATAGACCTTGCTATTAAGGACTATATTCAGGACATATGGGTTAATCTTGCTATAAGAACAATTATTTTGCCTTCTTGGACCAAATGGAGCTGGAAAAACTACAACAGTTAATTGTTTGACTGGTAAGACTTCTGACTCGTTTCTTATTGAGATTTCCACTACCACTATTTGACAATGATACTAATATTGTATCAGCTTGCCTTCTTCCAGTGTTTATTTACAGGTTCTCCAAGTGTAATTTTGTTGGTTGTCAAACATTTGAAGGATTATAGGCATTTGCCCCCAAGGTCTACCCCCTCCCCTGCCTTCTCTTTTACTGAACATGTTGGGTATATTTAATCTGACCATAATTTTTTATTTGTAAATTGAGAAACAATCTGCTACTCATATTTCCTATTTATTGTTTGCAGTTTGATATTATGTAAATTGAAAAACATCAACCTTAAGAAAAGGTTTTTCTTAAGGTTGATGTAAATCTTGGCCATCTTCATGTTGCAGGCTTCAGCTTCTAAAACTACTGGAGACCCAAAAAACTGTACTGCTGAAAGAACAAGGTATGGCCTTTGCACGTGCTATGGCCGCCGGGTTTGACATTGATCATATAACAAATTTAGAATTATTTGTTAAAAGCTTTGGAGCGTCCAGATTGCTGTAAGTTCTCTTTTAGAAACTATTTCAGTAAGTTCTTTATATGCAAGTATCTTGTAACCTATGTTGCACGGACACGAATTCGACACAACACAGCTTCAAACACAACGACACAAATTCTGCACCTGTTTTGGTTTGTTCTTGTATATTTTGGACTGTCCTTGCTACTTAGCATGTAACATATTTTAAAAAGATGGTTATTTATATTTTTATTACACATATGCATAGTTAATCAAATTGTAGGGTTAACTCATCAGAAGTTGATGACTAGAATAATAGAGGGGAGAGTAAAAAATATATTAAGGGGAGTGGGTGCAGCTGTTATATGGTGGGTTGCATTTTTTTTTTGTAAACTACATCTTGGGTGGTAACTGTCATCGGAATATTCCCAGTCAGTTTTGTTGGAGGCTTGTGGAAGGGAAGATTCCAGTGAGCAAGTAGCATTGGTAACATCGATCAGAGTATCAGGAGAGATATTAAGAAAAAGCATAACAACTTCTCTTTCCTATCTCTGTCAATGACTAATGCACATAAAAAGATTTCCCAAATCAAACAATAAATCCAGGTCGATCCCATAGATGTAGAAGAACAGAAGAGATATTAAGAAAAGAAAAAAATCATTAAATAAAGAAGAAAAAACATACACAACACCAATGGACTAGGAATTGAAAAAATTCTGATGACTGTTTCTTCCTCCTCCGGAGCAAAAAAAATGTCGAAATTGAAAAATTTATCTTCAAAGAGGGAGGTGGAGGTCACTGCTCTCGAAGGTTGGTATAAATAAAAGGCTTTAGTTAATTTTGGTCTTAGCTAATTCTCTATGTACCTACATGACAATCTCGAGTGAACTTGAAACAACGGATAATCACATTAATAGTATCGAGTCTTGATCAAAATTGTTGATTTATTGTTTCTTCGTACTTGAAAGGTACTACTATTACTATACTACTCCAGTTTCCATTTCTCTCTATAAACTACGATGAATAAGGAGAAAAGGAATAGAACAGTACATCCAGTTTAATTTCATTGCACAGAGGCATATATTTCTTGGTTCCATCCCAAGCAATCATCGCTAAACTAAAACGTTTAAAGGGCTAGAAATTCACATTGACAACTGAGTAGCAGTGGAGAGTGCAAATAGTAGCTTCTATCAAGTACCCAAAAGTAGCTAATTTCACTTGGCAATACCTTTTTCTGGTCTCCACCATAACAAATATGCATTCGATGCCTAATGGCACCCATCTTAAGGCTCTTGAGGATCCATTCCGCTTGTTGATTCCGTTAGTCTCTTCAGTCTCGACTCTTGAGATGGGTAAAATTTGACATTGAAAAAAGAAGGCAATGAATCTGCACTTGATAGTGAAAAAGATAGCAGTGAGTCGTGAGAAAGTGTCCAAAGCTCGTGCATAAATGTCAAACTTGATATTGCAAAAGATTAGAGGGGTAGGATGATTTTATTTTATTTTTTCAATCCAAATATAGCAATGAATCTGCACATTCAGTATCAGAAGGCAGTAGAACCCCTGCAAATATCTTAGTAAACTAGGTTGTGAGTAGCAAAAGTTTAGCTCATCTAAGGTATTATCATTATCAGTAGATAAATACTTTTATAAATCTGAACGCTGTTAATTTGCAGACGGACGTCGACTTGATGAAGGATTTGGGAATAGATGCATACAGATTCACAATCTCATGGCCACAAATTTTTCCAAGTAATGAAGGGCTTTCATAAAATCTTCCATATAGATATTTAATTGGACCATTCAGTTCATGACAACTCTTTTCATAAAACATAAAAAAAATTGCATAAACATCTTACATGATTGAAAGAGTGTTTTATCTACATTTTGGTAAAAGCATTTCAATGTTGGGGGCTAGAACAACTCCAATTCAACAAACAAAGAGTTAATGCAATGTGCAGCCCAATACTTTTTGTATGTTACAGGTTAATTATAATGACATGATTTCACAATAACAGATGGGACTTGAGAGCCAAATATAGAAAGGATAGATTACTACAATAACCTTATACATGCTCTGCTACAAAATGGTAATCTTAGAATAAACACTATCTTTGTACTTCCAAGTTGAATTGTTGTTTCCTACGATAATCTCTTTCTTATTTCAGGAATAGAACCATATGTCACTCTATCAGTGGGACCTCCCACAAGCTCTTGAAGACAGGTATGGCGGTTGGCTGAACAAGCAGATTATGTAAGATAAAAAGAAAAATAACTAACTAGGTATCTTACTAATTGGTTTGGTAATAAGGAATTTTATTCATATTGCAGAAAAGACTTGGAGAATTATGCCCGAACCTGCTTTGAAGCCTTTGATGATAGAGTAATGCACTAAATCACCTTCAATGAGCTTCATAACTTTGCACTCCAAGGTTATGACATAGGCATTCAAGCTCCGGGGAGGTGTTCTATACTATCTCACTTGTTCTGCAGAACGAGTAAGGTTGGTATAAACCTACTTAATGTAGACATGATGGAACATACATGTGATATTCAGTTCAATCAATGGAAAAATTTGTGTGTTGTGTTTGAAGATTCTCCTCTGCAACCATTTGAGCTGAAATTTGTCATAGAAGTCAATATACATTTTTTTCTTCCAAAGTAGGGCAAAGTATGAAACAAGCTCAATTTGTATTGCAATATTGTACTGTTCTTAATTCAGTACTACAATAGTTTTTCTAGTTCATGCAAGACATGATATGCTTTGGTTTGGTCTTTTGTTGCTATTAATGTATTTTGTCTACTGAATCCGATTATTTTTATTGATCTCACGTGTCTGGATTTATTTGAATTACTTTTCACTTTTGTAGTTTGATTGGGATTATATATAAGTCAGCTATCTCTTTAACTTATTTTGCTATGTTATATTCTTTGTTTACCATTGATATCCTTGCTTAAATAAATAGGGATTGGTATAATAATAATAATAATAATAATAATAATAATAATAATAATAATAATAATAATAATAATAATAATAATATGAAATTTTTTATCAAAAATTATTTACGGCACGCTACATATGTCATAAATGGCAAACATAATTTGTCAAAAATATCTTTTACGGCATCAAAATGTACGTCGTATTTGATCACGCGAGAATAGTTATTACGGCGTGCATATATACGCCATATTTGACCATACGCGAATATCTATTACGACGCACAAATGTATGCCGTGAAAGAGAACATACGGCACACTAAATATGCCGTAAATAGTTGTCGAAATTCTGTAAAAAAATAATTACGGCATTAATTTGTTTATATTTACGGCGTTTTTCAACGTGCCGTAAATAATAGGATCATTTACGGCATGGTCTTTTACGGCACCAAAATGTACGCCGTAAAAGATCATTTACGGCGCGTTTTGCGCGCCGTAAATGATCATTTTTCTTGTAGTGATCAGTTTCAGGAGCTGCTAGATGCTCAACAAAAGCAAGTGGATAATCCGTCTCAGATTGTCACCAACCTGACGGCCGATTCTAATGTTTCTGCAAAGGCCACAGCAACTGAGACCGTAGAAGTGTCGACAGAGAAACCTGAAACGTCGACACGGAAGAGAATGAGTTTCAAGTTCTCCAACTTCAAGAACTGCCCCACCCGCCTGAGTTTAACGGGAGAGTAGAGCCAGATGAGGTGATGGGCTTCTTAAACACACTAGAGGGCTACTCTCGAATGTTGGAGATACATGGCAGCAAGAGAGTGGAGTGTACTGCTGTACAACTTCATCTCAAGGCCCAGGAATGGTGGATTTCGCAGAGACAGGCACTTTGCGAAAATAGTCAGGATACGAAGATATTTTGGTAGACCTTCAACAGGCTTTTATTGCACAATTCATTCCACCAGTTTTCTGTCAACAAAAAGAGAATGAGTTCATAGCACTGCGACAGGGCAGTATGTCGGTGGATGATTATTAAACTAAATTTTTGAAGAGAGTCGCATTCGCTGGGTACATGGTACCGAATAACGATGCCAAGCGAAGAAGATTTATACAAGGCTTGAATGAGGGCCTGCAGCGCGATGTGCTGATGTGGAAGTATACGTCATACAAGTAGGCATACGAAACTGCTCTCGAGATGGAGAGATTCCATCCACCAGCTAGTCGTGGGATAACGCAGGGCAACCAAGGCAACAATAATCAGAAACGATCTTGGTCTACGGGAAGAAATAACGCACCTAAGCGTCATAACATAGGGGACAACAGGGAAGCTCAGCAGCAGTTGCCACGTTGCAATAAATACAACAGATGGGGGCACAAAACTGAAGACTGTCGTGCTGGGTGTTTCAAATGTGAAGGTATAGGTCACAGGGCAGTTGACTGTAGAGGCAGAAGGGAGAATCAGTATCTTCCTCGTAGAAATAACAACAATCAGTATCGTGGGCATAACAACAATCAGAACCGGGGCCAATATAACAATCAGACTCGTGGCCAAGCGCCACCAGCCTTACCAGCACAAACCGGGAATGCACCGAATCAGCAACAAGGTACTCAAACAAGGGTTTATGCCTTGACTCGGACAGAGGCCCAGACCGCAGAGAATGTAATTACAGGTATGTTGTTGTACAAAAGCACACCTGCAAGAGTACTTTTTGATTCTGGTGCTACTCATTGCTTTATCTCGTCTAATTTTGCAACAAAAAATAAATTTTGTATGACTCAACTAAAGACAACTTTGTGTGTTAGCACTCCTTCGGGAGTAGATATGCCTACAACTTTGATTTTCAGGGACGGCTACATTAAAATTGGAGGCAAGACTTTATCTCTGGACGCAATTGTACTCGACATCAAAGAGTACGACATCATCTTGGGAATGGAATGACTCAGCGCCTGTCATGCAACAATCGACTGTGCGTATAAGAGAGTTGTGTTACGCCTACCCGGAGAAACGAAGTTCTCTTACTCGTGCGGCTTGGCATTCCAAGGACCCATGGTAATATCGGCAGTTACAGCAAGGCATAAGCTGTACTCAGGGTGTGAATGATTCCTCGCTTCTGTTCAAGACACTCGGATGAAGAGTGTAGGCTCGAATCAGACCGAAATTGTGGCAGAGTTTCCTGAAGTATTTTCGGACGAGATACCTGGAATGCCGCCAGATAGAGAAATTGAATTCATAATTGATACATTTTCGGATACTCGTCCGATATCAAAGGTGCCGTATAGGATGGCTCCGGCAGAATTAAAGGAACTAAATATACAGCTACAAGAATTGCTAGACCGGGGATACATTCGCCCAAGTGTATCTCCATGGGGAGCTCCAGTACTGTTTGTAAAGAAGAAGGATGGGACGATGCGGCTGTACATCGATTATAGAGAACTGAATAAGGCAACCATCCGTAACAAGTATCCCTTGCCAAGGATAGATGATATGTTCGATCAGCTACAAGGGGCGACCGTGTTTTCTAAAATCGATCTTCGTTCAGGATATCATCAGTTGAAGATCAGACCCGAGGATGTCCCTAAGTCAGCATTCCGTACAAGATACGGATACTATGAGTTTTTGGTCATGCCATTCGGCTTGACTAATGCTCCAGCAGCCTTTATGGATCTAATGAATAGAGTGTTTCGACCGTTCTTAGACAAGTTTGTTGTTGTTTTCATCGATGATATCTTGATCTACTCAAAGGACAGAGAGAATCATGTCGGGCACTTGAGAGAAGTACTTCAGACGCTGTGGGATAATCAGTTGTATGCAAAGCTAAGCAAGTACGAATTTTGGATGAAAAGCGTGTCGTTCTTAGGACATGTTGTTTCGGCAGAAGGTGTTGTCGTTGACCCAAAGAAGATTGAGGCAGTTGTAGACTGGAAGCAGCCTGCATCAGCTAGTGAGATACAGAGTTTCCTTGGTTTAGCCGGATACTACCATATGTTTATGAAAGACTTTTCAAGAATTGCTTCGCCTTTGACTCGCCTTACTCAGAAGGGAGTCGTATTTAAGTGGACCGACGACTGTGAGAATAGTTTTCAAGAACTCAAGCAACGGCTCGTCACGGCTACAATTTTAGCACTTTCGGAAGGCTCTGAAGGATTTCAGATCTACAGTGACGCATCGGGACTTGGTTTGGGATGTGTTCTTATGCAACGTCGGAAAACAATATCGTATGCGTCGAGATAACTCAAACAGCATGAGAAGAATTATCAAACTCATGACTTAGAACTGGCGGCAATTGTGTTCGCGTTGAAATTGTGGCGACACTAACTCTATGGTGTGTCCTGCGAGATCTTCACGGATTACAAAAGCATGAAGTAAATATTCACGCAGAAGGAATTGAATTTGAGACAACGACATTGGTTAGAATTAATCAAGGACTATGACTTAACAATTTCCTACACGTCGGGTAAAGGAAACGTAGTAGCTGATGTCTTGAGTCAAAAAATTGTTGGGTTACTATCAATAGCAAAGGAGGTACTACGAGATCTTGGAAAGATGGGTATCGAATTCAGGATTCGTCTGCAGAATGTGTAGTTGGCTCAGTTGCAACTTGAGCCGAGTCTCCAGGGAAGGATTAAGATTGCTCAGAAGGATGACCCGTTTCTGCAGAAGATACGCGAGTTGATTCTAGCAGGAAAGGTGTCTGACTTTACAGTTGAAGATGACACTATTCGTGTCAAGGAAAGATTGTGCGTCCCTAAAGATAAGGATATCAGGAAGGAAATACTGACCGAGGCTCATTTTGCAAAATATTCCTTGCATCCGGGAAGCACGAAAATGTATAAGGATCCGCGCACAACATTTTGGTGGCATGGCATGAAGAAGGATGTGGCGTTATTCGTGTCACAATGCTTAGATTGTCAGCATGTGAAGGCCTAACACCAATGACCAGGCGAAGAACTACAAAATTTGGCTATTCCACTGAAGTGAAATAATATCTGTATGGACTTTATAGTCGGTTTGCCAAAAACTCAAAAAGGGAATGATGCTATTTGGGTTATCGTGGATAGATTAACCAAGTCGGCTCATTTCATTCCAATAAAAGTTACGTGGGGCGTGGAACGGTTGGCTCAGATCTACATAAATGAAATTGTTCGATTACATGGGGTGGCAGCTTCTATAGTGTCGGATAGAGACGGACGATTCTTGTCACGATTTTGGATAAGTCTGCACTCAATGTTGGACACAAAGTTGAATTTTGGTACAGCATACCATCCGCAGACTGATGGTCAGACAGAGAGAGTAAATCAGATTCTTGAAGATATGTTGATATTGTGCGTGCTCGATTCAAAGACAAATTGGGATGCACATCTCTCATTGGTAGAATTTGCCTATAACAACAATTTTCATACAAGTATCCAGATGGCCCGTATGAAGCATTATATGGACGAAAATGTCGATCATCGATATGCTGGGATGAAGTCGGTGAACGGCAAGTGCTCGGACCAGAACTTGTGGAACAGGCCATCGAGAGAGTGCGCTTAATTTGAGAAAGACTTAGAGTTGCTCAAAGTCGACAGAAGAGTTTTGCGGATGTACATCGACGACCTTTGGAATTCACAACGGGCGATCATGTCTTCTTGAAGGTCACACCCATGCGAGGTGTGATACGGTTTGGGATGAAAGAAAAGCTGAGCCCGAGATTCGTTGGACCCTTCGAGATTTTGAAGAAGGTAGCCTCAATGGCTTATCGACTTGAACTACCTCCGGCTCTGGCTGATGTGCACGATGTCTTTCATGTGTCCCAACTATGGAAGCACGTGTATGATCCAAGTCACGTAGTAAACTTCAATCAGTTGCAGCTGAGCGCGGACCTATCCTACACTGAAGAGCCTGTCCTGATTTTGGACAGAAAAGAGAAAGTTTTGCAAAATTGGACAGAATCCTTGGTCAACGTGCTATGGCGGAACCATGCTGTCGAGGAGTCGACGTGGGAACTAGAAGAGGAGATGCGGGTGAAATACCCCTCGTTGTTTGATAATTTTGAGGTAGAACTTTTGCTTTAAGTTTCGAGGACGAAACTTTTTCTTAGTGGTATATTACGTAGTGCCCCGCTCCTAGCAGTTCACTATGTAAGGCTTGTGGCTTGGCTAACTCGGTCGAAACCGAGTATTGGGGAAACTTACCGTCGACACCGAATCGATCACGGACAAGTGCATAAGAACCTTTCCAACTAATGGATTGGTTTCTCTTTAAATGCGTTTAAGAGTTTTCTCTGGATATTTTGCTGCTGGTTTTGTTGCTTGGTTTTGATGGATGCTTTTCTAAATGATTTTCGATGATTGGATTCTTACCCGTTTTCATCGATTTGCATAGCATTCATTCTTGAGAATTCTGAGAGAAGAGAACATAATGAGACGGAGTATTGACCAAACTTTTGGTGCCATTACAGACTGACACGTGACGGAAGGCTAAGCGCGCAAGTGTTCCTCTCTCTCTCCACGATTCTCTAATTTGGTGAGTGTGGATCTCTGTGGTGGTATTGTCCCTCTCGCTATTCCTTCATGCCAACTAAATAATTGTCTTACAACATCCGTTGATCGATATCAAGTTGCTAATGCCACAAGTCAATACCACTTAGAAGCTAGAGATTGAATATTGAACATTAAACATTGAAAGAATTGATTACACTGTTAACAACATTGAGATTGTGCTTGTCCCTTGAACATTGAATTGAGATGAATTGATGCCTATGATGAAGAGATATGAAAATGTTGAGAATGAACATGTTGCCTAGTATTTAATATTCTATACACACAATGTTTATCGAGTCAGACACACATTCGCATGACCATAGACGTACTTGTATACAAGGATTTCCTCGAACGATACCTGTGATGGTGGGATCGAGTCGGCCTAGGAGGGAATTAGTGCTTTGGTAGCACGATATCGGAACCTTCATTCGGGCTCGCAACCTGGTGAACGGTCAACCGCATACAATAACGAAGTCCTATATGGCACGTCAAAATGGTGCACAACCACCAGTGGTCATGTTGTAGGGATGTATGCTAATCAATGTCTTATGCAGGGGCGGTAAGTATACTATTATTATCCTGTATCTTATCCAGGAAAGCTGGATTCGGCAGATGGTAAAGTAAACATGGTTTCATGAAATACCATGTCACTTGAATTGTGAATTACTCTGAATGTTGCCTGTTCCGAATAAGTTTTATGATTTAAAATGCTTGTCATTAATAAAATATTGGTTTAGCTGAGTGGGCCAACAGGGCTCACCAGCGCATTATTATAATGTGCTGACCCGTCCTCCACAGGTAATGGAGGAGGCTCGGGCGCACATCGCAATTAAAGCTTTCTGAACTGCGGTTCCCTTTCAAGTTGTTTTCCCTAAAGATGTACAAAGTATTGCAGAGTTTTCAAAAGATAGCTGCTTATATTTAAAAGTGCTAAAGGTGCATGATGTATGGAACGGGAAGTTATTTCATGGCAGCCTATCATTTGTACTTCTTTTCATGAATCAATGTTGCCGAAATGGCATTTCAAATATTATCGAGAAAAGTTGTATTCTGACTACAATTATCAATAAAATGAGTATTTCTTCTTCCTATATTGTGTCCTCAATGTTTCTGAAATGTGGCTGGGTTTCAAATATTTCTAA
Source organism: Iris pallida (assembly GCA_029216955.1). Taxonomy (NCBI): domain Eukaryota; kingdom Viridiplantae; phylum Streptophyta; class Magnoliopsida; order Asparagales; family Iridaceae; genus Iris; species Iris pallida. The sequence continues at coordinate 5,147,348 of JANAVB010017199.1, read as the reverse complement.
ATGACATAACAGTGCACGTTCTTGCCTTGTACATGTGAAACACCACACTTGTACTGCCTCATGCCTTAGCGAGGACGAACGATTCGACGCGAATCGAAGCGAGGACGAAAGATTCCCCGAATTGGGGCGTGACACCCGCACCATCTGTTCTATTGTTGCCCCTGCGCTATCGACCACTGCACCTTTCCAGTGCCAGCTACTGCACCATCTGTCGTAGCACCAGCCCTTACGTTCAGGCCCCCGTGCCACTCGACTCTAACAGTCTAGCTCACTCATTGAATGACGCTAAGCCCCCTGCGCCCCCATGCATTCTAGAGATGCGCTATTCTTCGATGCGCGCCAGCTTTCCAATACTATACGGATCGAAGACATCTCAGTTTGTGCGCCTATCGAATTAGCTTTGGTCTCCTCAGGTGACATCCTGCCCGCGCAGATCCAGACTCCTCCTGTGCTCAACTCTATTGGGTTTATGTCTCAGTAGGGCTCGGATGTGGGCACCAAGAACCAACCCAATCGCTCTTACGCGTTCATAGTAAGGCCGGACAGATCCACCAAGAAATTATCGATCATCTCTAATATCGATCTCCCATAATTGGATCACCCTCTCCTATCAGACGCTCAAGATATCACAGTCCCCTTCTCGAACAAGGAAATCTTCTCTTTCTCGGACATATTCTCACACACATTCATCCTCAAATTCTCTTCCGGATGCCCGAAGCTTCCGCAAGTCCAAGAAGTTATAGCCTCCCGTGGTCTCTCCACCGACTACAGGGTTGCCCTGATGTATCCCAAGCACATCCTCCTACACCTTTCGTCAGAGGGCGACCACAAGAATGTATAGACCAGAGGTACCGGAAGGATTGATTCCCATAACATAAAAATTATGAATTTGTCCCCGAATTTTAACCCTAAGGAAGACTCGGCGATTGTGTCAGCATGGGTCACCCTCCCTAATCCGTCACTGATATGTTTCGTTCCTGCGACGATGAAGAGGGTCGCCAACTCCTTTGGGACCTACATAGCGATGGCTGAAGAAACTCGCAACCTTACAAAAGCCAATTATGCTAAAATCTGTATAGAACTCGATTTGTCGAAGGACCTCCCCAACTTCATATAAATCTCTCTGGACAACAAGATACATACCCAACAAATCCTATATGATAACATCATCATCTTTTGTAAGCACTGCCACATAAAAGGCCACTCGACCGAGCTATGTTTTAAAGCGCATCCAGAACTGAAGAAAAAAGTGGTCCAGAAAGTGCCTTCTCTACCGAAAAAACACAACCACAAGCCACCCTCCCCCCATTACCAAACTCATACCTTCGCTTCGAAGCCAATGCTGGTTACTCACCCAGTCCAGAAAGACCAAAAATGTGCTCTAGAGGGAAGGCAACCACTTCCACCTCTACGAAAGGAACAATCCTCACCAACAAATTTGACATCTTAGCCATGGAACACATCGACAACAACCAGATGGGTAACTTCTCTGTAGACACCTAGGAGGCTAATAGCTCAGACAAGGCATTTGAGATCGAGATCAGTTTCTAGAAACTGAACTACCTTCCAGAATCGAGCAGCCACGGGGAGATAATAGAAGGGGAAGTTGATTCTCAACAATTGGAACCGGATGCCCACTCAATACCTAATACCGAAACAGACATTCATACTGATCTCTTGGCCAACATTGACCAAGAATCAATGGTAAGGCTAACGCAAGCGATTGACACCGAATTCGCTATCCCGGATAACTATTTTAGAGCATTGGCAGAGATAGAATGAGAGGTTTACCTGTACCCTTCTGCTGACCCAGTTGACATCACCAAAAGCATTTGCAACAAGGCGACTGGTAAGGCTGGCTCCACCAGCAAAAAAACTACAAAAAGAAGTGCTAAAGAGGTTACACCAATGATCACTTGATTACCTATAAAACTCATGAACTCCCACCTCTTCCGACACCACAATGCTTAACATCCTTTCTTGGAATGTCCGGGGCCTCACGAACAAACCTACCTTGAGAAGATTAAAAAGTCTCAAGAGAATTCATAGAATAGATATCATGGTCATCATAGAACCCAAAATCCCTCAAAAGAAGCTCCAGTCTATTCAGTTGCAGTTGGGCTTCCCTTCCACTATCGTCGGCTGCCACGACATATGGATTCCTTTCGCAACAGAAGTGACACATGACATCATTCATGACATGAGGTAGGAATTCTCGTACTGGGTGGAACACTCCATGCTCCAATATCGGTCGCTTCTATCCACTCTTTACGGGAGCTGCGATATTACCGAGCATAAACAGCTTTGGGAGTCTCTGATTGACATCCACCATAGTTACAACAATCTCCTTTGGCTCTGCATTGAAGACTTCAATGCTATCACTTACAGAAAGAAGAAGTCTGGAGGTCGGTCCCCTCCCTCATCAGCGATGTATGACTTTGCCAATTTTATATTCAACACCCACCTGTCCCTGCGTTAATTTTTCGGCAGCGCTTTCACGTGGTGTGACATAAAAGACAGAGCAGGTCGATAGTACTCCCGCCTCAATCGAGCCCTCATTAACGTGCAATGGTCCGACCTTGAGCTCAACTCCCGACTCATGCACCTTAATGCCGCTGAATCTGACCACTCCCCGTTCCTCATCGAGATCAGCAGAAACTCTAATCAACCTAAGAAAAGTTTTTTTTCTCGATCTCTGGATCCACCACCCACAGTTCAGGGACATCATATCGGCGGCCTGGAGAGGCCTCAATACCCTCGACCCTCTCGAGCATGTGGCTACCAAACTGAAAGCCACTAAGAAAGTGCTCACCCAATGGAGCAAAGAATCTTACGGAGACATTTTCCAGGCTATCCGTATAGCCAAGGATGACGTTTCTCGTGCTGAGATACTATTCTCTCACGATGTCTCTCCCGTATCCCGTGCTTCCCTCAACCTCACCAAAGCGATTTTGAAGTTTTTTCTCAAAGTCGAGGTAGAATTTTGGAAACAGAAATCCAGACTGATCTGGGATATTGAGGGCGACAATAACAAGAAATACTTCCACTCTTGCGTCAAGGGGCGCAAACCTTCACCAGATCACCGATGAGAGTGGATGCACTCTTAAAGACCAACAGAATATTCAGATGGCCGCTGCGGACTTCTACACCCAGTTGTTCACCAAAGATGTAATTCAAAAAGTTGACACTTTTCTAGCGACTATTCCCCGCTTGATCGAGGACAGAGACAACACCCAGCTGCAGTACTTGTCCTTTGAACTCGAAGTCAAAGATGTCGTTTGGTCGCTGATCGAGCATAGCACTCATGGCCCGGATGGCTTCACTGGCGTATTCTTCAGATCCTACTGGGACATCATCAAGAATGACATACACGAGGCGGTGATTGCCTTCTTCCAAAGAGCCAGGTATCCTAAAGCGATCTCGATTGCCAACCTGATTCTGATTTCCAAGAAGAATAACCCGGAGACATTCAAAGATTTTTGCCCTCTAAGCATGTGCACCTTCACTAACAAGATCATCTCTAAGATTGTAGCTAACCGCATGTCCGTGTTACTCCCCAAAATCATCTCAGAAGAGCAAAGCGAGTTTGTGTGCGGCCGTAATATTTTAAACAATATCTTGTTGGATCAAGAAATGATCAGTTGCATGAAATTCTCGTCCAGGGGAGGCAACATTGTAGTTAAGTTTGATGGAGAAGGCGTATGACATGCTTGATTGGTAATTCATGATCTGGTGTTCAGGACCTTCGGGTTTTCAGAAACTTAGATCAACATAGTTTGGAGATCGATTAGCAACTTATGGTTTTCAACTGTCATCAACGGTCAAGCTGATTGCTATTTCAAATCAAAGAGATCAATTATCTTCCACCATATTCATCAATGCTGCTAAAGCTCTGAGCAAAAATCTTAACCTAATGGTGTGTACCCTCCCTTTTTAGCACTTCCACACTGCTAATGGATGCCCGATTATCACCCATTTGGCTTATGATGATGACATCCTTATCTTCTCATACAATGATATTGGGTCTGTCGTGGTGGTTAACCATACTTTGCAGCAATATACTAGATGCTCCGAGAAGCGTATTAACTCTAACAAGAGTGTTATTTACACCTACCATAACGCTGATAGAGACCATACTATCATGCACACAAACAATAATTCTTTCTCAGTAGTGTACCCCCTTATTCTATTTAGGGTTTCCACTGGTGTATGACAAAACTAATACGGGTCTTTTTGATGAGTTAGTAGGTAAAATCAGAAATTAGATCGAAGGATGGCACAAAGCTATTTTATCGCTGGGCGGTAAGATGATTCTCATCCACCATGTTCTTGCTTCTATTTCGATTTAAACCCTGGCCGCCTGCCCCCTTCCCCCAAAAAAAAGTGCTCACCACGATAGAAAACATCTTCGCCAACTTCTTCTAGGTCATTGCGATGGCAAGGATAAGCATCATTGGGCCAGCTGGGACTCCATGGCTAGACCTACATCCGAGGGTGGCCTAGGGTTCTGCAGATTGGCACACGTTGTTGACACATACTCGATAAAGATGCGGTGGAAGCTTCACGAGAGTTGCTCCATTTGGGCTCATTTTATGAAGTCCAGATATTTCAAGCATTCCCATCCCACAGTCGCCTCCCATAACATCAGATCTTTGGCTTCTTGGCATCATATTCTGAACGCTCGTAGTCACGCCGAACCTCTTATTCGTCTCCGACAAGGCTCGGGCGAATCGTTTATCTTCTTTGAAAGGTGGTCTAGGGATGACCTTCTCCTTCCCTCATCGGATGCTTCCACACTAGCGTAACTAGGGACCTGTGGGCCAACGACGAGGACTGGAACTAGGGGAGGGTGCGGTCGTAGATTAGTGAGGACGTTGCTGCAGTCTTAGGTGCCTCAGGCTTGGTGGTGGGGACGGGCCCTGAATCTCTTCGGTGTTCCCACCCAGACAATGGCTCATTCTCTCTCGTATCGGCACGTCGTGAGGTTCGTAGCATCGGTATGCCTTCCCCCAATATTGCTCTGTTCTGGCAGTCTTGCATCCCTTAGAAATGGTCTTTTCTACTTTGGAGAGTGCTTCATAAGAAACTTTCCATCGACGACACCCTCGCCACGATAGGCTTCAGTTTAGCTAGCCTCTACGTGTAGTTGTTGCTGGGATCGCAAGCCAGCAACAGTGGAGCATATCCTCTCGGCGGGCGATGTAAAACCCGTAATTTTAGGAATTAAATTAATTGTCTTTTTAGTCCATGTTAGTTGAGCTTTTAGCCTATGGTATAAAAAAAAACCCACAAGCATTTTTCATAAACCCATTTCTTAACATTTAAGCCTACAAGACTATTTTTCTTAAAGTTTTATAGAAGCCCAAATGTTAGAAGCCCAAGCTTTGGGCCCAAACCTATAACTAATACTCATTAGCTTTCAACCCATATTCCAAAACCCAATAACTATCCATTAACCCATTTGTCACTCATTCATTCATTTGAGTGAGAGAGAGAATTACTCTCTGTAATGGTTTTTGGTAACCGAGAATTCTCTCGGCTTTTCCTTTCCCCTCCGCGTGTAACGTCGGCGACTCCCCGTTTCCCCTCCGGAACGGCCGGGAACACTCCGGATTCCGGTAACCTCCTTTTCCTTCACCTATAAAACCCCCTCCCTACTCCTCCTTCTCCCCCACACTACCATTTCTTTTTCTTTCCAAAACCCTCTTCCCGGAGCTCCAAGACGACCCCCAGGCCGCACCCGACCGGCGCCCGACCCCGGATCCCGAAGCCGCCGCCCCCGGCGCCGTTCCCCGTGGCCGCCGCCGCCAGCTGACCGCGCGGCCACTCCGACCGTCCGATCGCCCCCGTTCGCCCCTGTTTGTTTCTCGGTTCTGACCCGCGTGCGCTGTTGGTGGTTTCGTTTCTGTTCCTGAGCAGTTCGGTTCCGAGATTCACTGCAGGATTTTCGTTGCACTTTCGGTTTGGGTAAACTCTAACCCCAAATTTAAATTTCTCTGTCAATGATGAAATCTGGTCCCCGATTCCTCCGAGAATTCGGTTATCGGTAACGTAGCAACTACGTTACTATCTCGGCTTTTCCGAGTTCTTCGGGAAAATCATTTTGTTGCTGGTTTTTGTTCTCTCAGAACTTAGAAATTCTCGGATTTTCGAGAACTCTTTCGAAAGAGTTTCTGTGTTTTGGAATTCTCGGGAATTATTGGAGATTCAAATTTAATATATAGATTTGGCTCTTAGCTCTGTGAATGAGTTCGGATAATGTTCTGAAGTTGTTTTTTTAGGCTCTGTTGGGAATTTTTGGTTAAATATAAATATGCTGGAGTTGAATCCTTTTTGGAAGTTTAATTCGGAATGGTTTCGAGTTTTCGGGAATTCCGTTATTATATCAGAGATGTTGTGTTGCTTTGGAAAAATATATTCTATGGATATATATATGAATTTCAGGTTTCGGGAGTTATTTTGCAGGTTTACGGAGCATTTCCCAGTTTTGGGTTTGTCCCGAAATAGAGGAAGTGTTGCCCAAATTTTTACAAAACTATATTTATTTTGATTTCAAAATCGGTTTTCGAAAATGAACTTTAAACTGATTTTTCGGGCGACGACCGTACCGGTCTGTGGGCCCTGGCGAAATGCAAACGCACCGGTCCGACCGGGCGTTGTGGTATTAGCTGGATTTTGATGATGGACCGAGTCTGAGACTCTTAGCATTTATTTTAAATTATTTTATTTAATATTTAGGCTATTTAATATAGTTATTTATTTATTGCACTTTATTTAGTAATTAAATCACTTTTCTCTTATTTGATGTAAAAGATAATTGTACAGGGCATAAGCCCACTCTAGGATGTTTAGCTGTGCCCTTGTATGGTGTAGCGTAGATTTTTATTTTATTTTCTGGGAGTATGTGATCTTGGGTGGTTCTGATTTTGATGTGTAATCGTAACTAGATCGTAATCTATTCTCGTTTATGATTAATTAATGATTAATTAAAATGGATAAAATATTAGTAAATAACTAGTTCACGACTTATCACTAAAAGAAACTGTATTTTTATAGATATATTACAAAAACACAAAGTTTTCCAAAGATAATTGGTTCTTATTATTTTTCCAAATAATCAAATTAACCGGTTTAATCAACGCATGTAGTTTGCGACGTAAACGTTAGCTGTAGCTTAATAACAACTTAAAACCTGACTAGGACTTACTACTAGAGATTGCAACTAGCACACTTAGCCTGGTTATACAAAGGATCTAAGTCGAGTTCTCAACTGTAGGAACTCGAAGTTACAACTGACGTTCCTCCTCGGTACCGACTCGTCTATCCAGTCACAATAACAAAGGCAAGTGCAGTTATGTCTATTTGGTAATTTATCTAGTAATTGTTTTATTGCAATTTTAAACCACATTGCTACACGGAACTCTCTCCTAGAGTTCGAATATTGACTCATTGATTGAATCTGATTGACTCGGAATATTGGGGGAGTAGTGTAGCGTCTATGACCAATACCCCTATATTGCATCATTGATTGTGCAAGCTGATTCCTCCTATACACGAGGATAGGCCGGACCGTATCATTAGGATATAATTGAATCATCCCAAGCCGGTCATAGTTCGTTACCTACTCAAATCACATTGTTTTCAATTGTAGAATTGTGAAAAATATTGTTAAAGTATTTCAAATTATTTAACATTGTAAATTTCAAATTATTATTTGAATTATTGGATATTCGTAATTGTACTTTGCTCCCTCCTGACTGGAGACCCAACATTTTAGGTATCACTAATGAGGCTTTGTTCCGCGATATTTTCCGAGGTCCCAACTAGAGGACGATGATCTCAAAACTGATGAGCTGGTTGCCTAACTTTTCTTCTTCTTTTATAAATCATGATGTTTGTGGAAAATAGTGTATTTCAGATGTATCTTTCATTTTATTGTAAAAAGTTTTTTTTAAATTCGGAATAATAAATTTGTGGCAATTATTGTGTTGTTGATATTACCTGCATGAGTGATACAGCTTACTGCCGCCGTCTCAACAACGGTGCAGGCTGGGCATGATCCGATTCGACCCAAGAAATTGGGACCGGGTCGTGACATGTTTTTAGTGGTGGCCCATGCAGGTCAGAACAACAACTTAGGAAAACATACCTAGAAACAATTAGAACACTATAACATCAATTTGTCACAACATAGGACCGAAATATATTATAAGTAAATATTTTTGTTTGATTATAGACTGGTAGGATACCTTGCTTATGTTTGCATCCTAAACCATCCAGAGAATGACCGTTGACCAAATCCTGCTGGCGATGAGGTGTCATCTCCGGATCATACCCCATCTCCTCAACCAAGCCCAGGGTCTTTTCCCTCGCGGCTGTTTGACCGTCCTCATAGTGCATCCAGTGAAGTTTTTCCTACACTGGCGATTCCTACCTCATCTCAAACTGAATTGCATTTCCTTGGTGGAGTATTCATTTTTGTTACTCCACTAGCACCAGCAATCATCTTCCAAATGGTTATCCTATTTCAAGAAATCCTAGAGTTCCAGAAAGCTCAAGATGAAGCTCAGCAGGAACAGCTGAATATCACGAGAGAAGACAAGAAGAACGTCAATGATGTAGCCTTAGTTACCTCCAACCAAGTTAGAGCAGAACTTTTGCCCTAGGAAGGATACCCCTGAATCTAGAAGATATTAGGTCCCATCGAGTACTCTACTTTCCGGCAGTCTTACAGTAAGAAGCTTTGGGCTTGTAACTATTGCAAGAGGCCTGTCATCAGGCCGTTGGTTGCCGCAAGAGATTGGGACAATGTTTGGCATGTGGACCTGCTGAACATCGGGTAAAGGACTGCCCCTTATCTTTCTATCAAACCAGAGCTCATAACCCAGCAACACCTGTTAGGCCACAACCTAGGGACCCTCTTTCTATCCAGCAGATCCTACCCCTTACAATAAGGCATGATGTATACTCGAGGTTCTTAGAAAGGGAAGCAGTTGGAGACTGCTCATGCAGAACCATGAAGAATAGTACCTAGAACCGCAGAATAGCATTATCTTTTTGGAAGTTGTAACAGGATGTCCTTAGATCAATCATAAGAGTTTTGCTGTAATTCTCCTCATGAATAGAAATTTTAGTTACACCTTATGGCAGATGTTTTCCCTGATAGTCTCCCCGGATTATCCTAGATCTAGACAGAGGATTCACCCCTGACTTAGTCCCTGGCTCTTTCCCTATTTCTAAAGGATGTTACAGAGTCAACCCGAAGTTGGCCAAGAAGATGAAGGACCAGATCAATGAAGGCTCTAGGATTTATTCAGAGTGGAACTTCACTTTAGGGAATACCTATCTTGTTTGTGCCCAGAAGGATGGAACAACGGATGTGCATCGATTACCAGACACTAAAGAACAAGTACTTTCTGTCTGGATCAAGGATCTGTTTGATCTGGTTGTGTGGAGTTAGGGTGTTTCGAAGTTTGACTTAAGATTTGACTTCCATCAAATCAAAGTCAAGAAAGAGGACATTTTCAAGACGGCGTTCAAACATCAAGTATGGGTAGTTTTCTTTGGTCAGGACGTTAGACTGACAAATGCTCCTGCTGTGTTCATGAATCTCATGAACAGAGATTTTCATGAGTATTTGAATCAGTTTATCTTCTCCATCGATAACATTCTGATATATTTGAAGACTGAAGAAGAGCATGAAGAACACTTGAGGAAGTTTTTGGAAACTTTGAGGAAAAAGAAGTTTATGGTAAGTTATCTGAACGTGGATTTTTGACAAGGTGGACTTTTGGCCATGTCTTCAAGAGAAGAAATTTCGATGGAAGATAGCTGTTGTTGAGGAGTGGTATACCCCAAGTTCAATTCGGAAGATTCTTGAACTTGGTCGGCTACTACCGGAAGTTCGTAAAGGATTTCGCCAAGATTGCTGAGCCAATGACGAAGCTCACTTGGAAGAATGAAGAGTTCATCTGAACGAAAGTTTGCCAGGCGGCATTGAGGAGCTGAAGAAGAAACTTACCACTACACCAATCCTTGCGCTACCGCAGGAACTGGTGGGTTTTCAATTTACAGTAATACCTCTGGAAGAGGACTGGGTTGCGTTCTTCAACAACATGGGAGAGTAATTGCTTACACGTGTAGGCAACTACAGACTCATGAGAGGAATCATCCCACGCCTAATTTGAATTGCTGCAATTATCTTTACTTTGAAGCTGGAAGCATGATTTTTTATGGAAAGGGAGTGAAAATTTATACGGACTACAAAAAGGTCTGAAATATGTATTCACTCAGAAAGGGCTGAATGTTAAACTAAGAAGATGGCTGAAGCAGATGAAGGACTTCGACATCAACCTGCAGTACTATTCAGGTAAGGCTAATGTGGTCGCTGATGCACTTGGTCGATACTGATGGCGAAGTTCTTAACCAAGGACTAGCACCTGCTAGAAGATATCGAGAAGTTTGGACTGGAGGTTATACTACCCGGAGATAGAAGAACGGAGCTGGATGCTGATTCAGTATTGATGAAGTTCGAGGCTGAGGGATAAAAATCAAGAGAACGTAGTTACAAAACGAGGCACTTTGCAGGCTTAGAGCTCAAGTGTTGGCAGGAACACCTGAGGGTTTCTAAATTAATCAGCATTGGAACTCTGAAGAATGGTGCGAGACTTTGCGTATCGGCTGACAAACGGAGGAACGAGTTGATGAAAGAAATGCACCAGTCGCAGTATTCCATATATTCAGGAGATAATAAGATATATTGGAATATGCCTCCATTGATTGGTGTTATAGAATAAAGAAGGACAATTCTAGGTATGGGATTAGATGTAAATTTGTCAATCTGAGGAATTTAGTAAGAGAACAACCAGTTTATTGCAGCCGCTGGACAATTCGGAGTGAAAGTAGAAGCATATAACAATGAACTTTGAGTAAGGATTGCCTTGTTCCCAAGAAGGGAAGGGCACCAATTGGATTATAGAAAACCGACTGACTAAGTCAGCACACTTTCAAAGTTGGTTTATCCACTAAAGAAGTTGGCAGCATTGTACGAGAGGCACATTTACCGGATTTATAGAGTACAGCAGGACGAGCAATCAGAGAGGTCAATCCAGACGCTTGAAGATGTATTGAGATTTTGCGTCTCGGAATTTGGCAGGTCTTGGGAAGACCAAATTGCATTTGGTGAAGTTTCTCCTACCAGAGGAACAATCAGTTTCGACGGAGCCAAAAATTGAGGCCAGATACATCTGGCCATTTGAAGTTTAAGACGTGTTGGAAGTAGCGTACCAGTTAGCTATACCAGCTAATCTTGAGAGTGTGTAACGTCTTCTACGTCACAGCTCAGACATTACATTTCAGATCCGAGTCACATTTTGGATAATTCAGAACTGAAGTTTGGACTTAACCTTTCAGTGCCAGAGAAACCAGTTGCAAGTCTAGTCAGAGATGAGAAGAAATCAGAGTTCGAACCATCACTTAAACTCTTATTCCTTATCTTTTCTTTTTCCTGTTCTAAATTTGACTAATGCTGCTAAGTTAGCCTAGTTTTGCAAGCTACCTCTTTAAATCAAGCTTGATCATGACGATATTTTATTGGGTGCACCCACTAATATACTGTCTAATCAGGACCGGTGCATGATGGTCTGATCAACCTCGTGTACTTTGGTTCGCTTTTGTATTTTTCTACATGGATGATATCATAAACCGTCTCATCCACGACTGCCTTGGAAATTCTTATTGTTGGGCCTGAGTTACGGGCGTAATACCCGTACCTGTTTGAATCTCCTACCCTGCTTTTAATTTCGAGGACAAAATTTTCTAAGGAAGGAAGGTTGTGAAACCCGTAATTTTAGGAATTAAATTAATTGTCTTTTTAGTCCATGTTAGTTGAGCTTTTAGCCTATGGTATAAAAAAAACCCACAAGCATTTTTTATAAACCCATTTCTTAACATTTAAGCCTACAAGACTATTTTTCTTAAAGTTTTATAGAAGCCCAAATGTTAGAAGCCCAAGCTTTGGGCCCAAACCTATAACTAATACTCATTAGCTTTCAACCCATATTCCAAAACCCAATAACTATCCATTAACCCATTTATCACTCATTCATTCATTTGAGTGAGAGAGAGAATTACTCTCTGTAATGGTTTTTGGTAACCGAGAGTTCTCTCGGCTTTTCCTTTCCCCTCCGCGTGTAACGTCGGCGACTCCCCGTTTCCCCTCCGGAACGGCCGGGAACACTCCGGATTCCGGTAACCTCCTTTTCCTTCACCTATAAAACCCCCTCCCTACTCCTCCTTCTCCCCCACACTACCATTTCTTCTTCTTTCCAAAACCCTCTTCCCGGAGCTCCAAGACGACCCCCGGGCCGCACCCGACCTGCGCCCGACCCCGGATCCCGAAGCCGCCGCCCCCGGCGCCGTTCCCCGTGGCCGCCGCCGCCAGCTGACCGCGCGGCCACTCCGACCGTCCGATCGCCCCCGTTCGCCCCTGTTTGTTTCTCGGTTCTGACCCGCGTGCGCTGTTGGTGGTTTCGTTTCTGTTCCTGAGCAGTTCGGTTCCGAGATTCACTGCAGGATTTTCGTTGCACTTTCGGTTTGGGTAAACTCTAACCCCAAATTTAAATTTCTCTGTCAATGATGAAATCTGGTCCCCGATTCCTCCGGGAATTTGGTTATCGGTAACGTAGCAACTACGTTACTATCTCGGCTTTTCCGAGTTCTTCGGGAAAATCATTTTGTTGCTGGTTTTTGTTCTCTCAGAACTCAGAAATTCTCGGATTTCCGAGAACTCTTTCGGAAGAGTTTCTGTGTTTTGGAATTCTCGGGAATTATTGGAGATTCAAATTTAATATATAGATTTGGCTCTTAGCTCTGTGAATGAGTTCGGATAATGTTCTGAAGTTATTTTTTTTAGGTTCTGTTGGGAATTTTTGGTTAAATATAAATATGCTGGAGTTGAATCCTTTTGGGAAGTTTAATTCAGAATGGTTTCGAGTTTTCGGGAATTCCGTTATTATATCAGAGATGTTGTGTTGGCTTTGGAAAAATATATTCTATGGATATATATATGAATTTCGGGTTTCGGGAGTTATTTTGCAGGTTTACGGAGTATTTCCCAGTTTTGGGTTTGTCCCGAAATAGAGGAAGTGCTGCCCAAATTTTTACAAAACTATATTTATTTTGATTTCAAAATCGGTTTTCGAAAATGAACTTTAAACTGATTTTTTGGGCGACGACCGTACCGGTCTGTGGGCCCTGGCGAAATGCAAACGTACCGGTCCGACCGGGCGTTGTGGTATTAGCTGGATTTTGATGATGGACCGAGTCTGAGACTCTTAGCATTTATTTTAAATTATTTTATTTAATATTTAGGCTATTTAATATAGTTATTTATTTATTGCACTTTATTTAGTAATTAAATCACTTTTCTCTTATTTGATGTAAAAGATAATTGTACAGGGCATAAGCCCACTCTAGGATGTTTAGCTGTGCCCTTGTATGGTGTAGCGTAGATTTTTATTTTATTTTCTGGGTGGATGTGATCTTGGGTGGTTCTGATTTTGATGTGTAATCGTAACTAGATCGTAATCTATTCTCGTTTATGATTAATTAATGATTAATTAAAATGGATAAAATATTAGTAAATAACTAGTTCACGATTTATCACTAAAAGAAACTGTATTTTTATAGATATATTACAAAAACACAAAGTTTTCCAAAGATAATTGGTTCTTATTATTTTTCCAAATAATCAAATTAACCGGTTTAATCAACGCATGTAGTTTGCGACGTAAACGTTAGCTGTAGCTTAATAACAACTTAAAACCTGACTAGGACTTACTACTAGAGATTGCAACTAGCACACTTAGCCTGGTTATACAAAGGATCTAAGTCGAGTTCTCGACTGTAGGAACTCGAAGTTACAACTGACGTTCCTCCTCGGTACCGACTCGTCTATCCAGTCACAATAACAAAGGCAAGTGCAGTTATGTCTATTTGGTAATTTATCTAGTAATTGTTTTATTGCAATTTTAAACCACATTGCTACACGGAACTCTCTCCTAGAGTTCGAATATTGACTCATTGATTGAATCTGATTGACTCGGGATATTGGGGGAGTAGTGTAGCGTCTATGACCAATACCCCTATATTGCATCATTGATTGTGCGAGCTGATTCCTCCTATACACGAGGATAGGCCGGACCGTATCATTAGGATATAATTGAATCATCCCAAGCCGGTCATAGTTCGTTACCTACTCAAATCACATTGTTTTCAATTGTAGAATTGTGAAAAATATTGTTAAAGTATTTCAAATTGTTTAACATTGCAAATTTCAAATTATTATTTGAATTATTGGATATTCGTAATTGTACTTTGCTCCCTCTTGACTGGAGACCCAACATTTTAGGTATCACTGATGAGGCTTTGTTCCGCGATATTTTTCGAGGTCCCAACTAGAGGACGATGATCTCAAAACTGATGAGCTGGTTGCCTAGATTTTCTTCTTCTTTTATAAATCATGATATTTGTGGAAAACAGTGTATTTCAGATGTATCTTTCATTTTATTGTAAAAAGTTTTTTTTTAAATTCGGAATAATAAATTTGTGGCAATTATTGTGTTGTTGATATTACCTGCATGAGTTATACAGCTTACTGCTGCCGTCTCAACAACGGTGCAGGCTGGGCATGATCCGATTCGACCCAAGAAATTGGGACCGGGTCGTGACAGGCGACCTAGCTTCTAAGGTGTGGATCAAGTTCACCACTTCTTGCCTTTCGGATCCGACGGTTAGGGGCTTCAAAGATCTCCTAGCCACCTGGGGTAAAGCATCTCACGGCCACCAGATCATCGCAACGGCCATCACGTAGGTTATTTGGAAGAACCATAACAAATACAAATACAAATACAAAGGGCACCAGTACAACTATGATAATATGATCTTTGAGATCCACAGGCAGATTCACAAGGTTAGCAGACATTACAAGCACGTTAATGAGGGCTTCTGGAATTCCTTGAATGATCAGGTTTGAGGTTTGGTGCGAGGTGATTAGCCTCAGAGCGGGATCTTGCCATTCCGCTTATTCTCTTTTAGACTCCTGAGCTTACGCTTACTTGTAATGGCTTCAACATTTTATGCCTTTTATATGAATATATGTGGTCATTTGTTTATATATATATATATATATATTTTTTTATTTTATATATATATATATATATATATATATATATATATATATATATATTAAAAAAATATATATTAAAAAAATAAATATATATATATATATATATATATATATATATATATATATATATATATATATATATATATATATATATATATATTATATATATAAATATATATATATATTTTTTAATATATATATATATATTTTTTTTATATATATACATATAAAATATATATATATATATATATATATATATATATATATATATATATATATATATATATATATATATATGTATATATATATATACATATATATATATATAAAATATATATAAAAAAAATAATATATATATATATATAAAATATATATATATATATATATATATATATATATATATATATATATATATAAATATATATATATATATATTTATATGTGTGTGTGTGCAATTGGGGATACCTATAGGTGTCTTGTAGGGTTGACAACCTTAGGCATATAGGAGTGTGACAGTGAGTGTACTGTTATAGAGTGAGTGAAGGTGTGTCATCGGTGTAGTTGGTTTTGTAGGTTGTAGGTTGGCATTAGTTTAGGTAAGGTCTGGGATACCTATGTGGTATAGGATAGGCATGTGCGGGTGGTAGGTGATTAAGGTAATAGGCATTACCTATATGTAGGTAATCTGAGGGTTGGTAGTAGGTAATATTAGGAATTGGGTTATCTTGTGTTAAGGTATAGGTAATACACGAGTGAGGGTACATATGTAAGTAGTGCGGCATAGGTAATGGGATTACCTATGTGAATTGTGATAGGGTATTAGGATTTGGTAGGGTTAAGGTAATTGGCTTACTTTGTGAATTGTGTATAGGAAATTTGCATAGAAAATTGAGTATAGAGGCTAAGGGTGTGTTTGGTAGGTGGGAAAAGTGGGAGGAAGGAAAATATGTGAGACCCGTCTCACTGTATCAGTATTTTATATGGATACGTAATTATTTGAGCCGTATTTCATATTTCTCGATTTGTGTGACATTTTAAAATTTTCCAAGATATAGGAATTTCATGACTTGGTTTAACTTGGACTTGGTTTTATTTGGTTCGGTTCCACTTTGACTTGGTTTTATTTGGTTTAGTTTGGTTTCTCATGAGATGAAGTGTATGGTTTAGATTGAGTGGAGAGAAATGAATGGTGGAGATCACTTGAGCTTGTTATATAAGCCACTTTTCTCTCTCCCTCCTCATTCACCCTCATTCATTTCTTTTCCACCAAACCCTAGCCATTAGAGAGAGGCAAGTACACCTTGCCGAATGTTGGACGATTTCAATTTCGTTTGTTCCATTCTCTTTATGGTTACATTCTAAGCATATTTAGAACTTGGAGTTTTCTATTTTGATGGCTAGATTGTGGTAGATCTAACTTTGTGGTACTTTCGGTTTTCATAAGCTTTGATCTGTTAAACGTGCATACTTTTGTCAACTGATAGTTCCAGGTTGTAGAGAATTTCATTTCACCCAAATTTGACCTACGGGAGTCTGGATTTGGGGTTCCTATTGTTGTTTGGAGGAGCATGGATGTCATGGTATTTTCCATGGACATGTTCTATGTGAGAGCTGTCAATTTTACTTCTGGCCGCATGAGCACTTTTGCTTCTGGCCGCATGAGCGTTATTTATTGCATGGCCTTTTAATTTAATTGTTTGCAAGCTTGCATGCATCTGCATGCAACTTGCCTGAGCCGCATAGCCATTTGTCTTGACCGCATGAGAATTAATTGCAAGGCTTTTATTATTTATTTAATTGCAAGTTAGCCGCATGAAGAAAGTTACATTTAATGCACAGCCGCATGCACTATTCCTAAAGCACTTTTCTTTATTTTTCCAAAAGCCTTCCTGGAGAGAGACGCATGGGGCCTGCACTAATGAGCCGCATAGGCTACTGTAGATTCCATACTTAATGCATTTTAGTCCCCACCTTTATACTTATAAGCATTTTGTCCTTATATGCTTTTGTCCTTATATGCATTATGTTCTTGGAAGCATCCAGAGCCGCATAAGAATAAATTTTGAATGCATTTAATGCATTTAGGCCCTTATTACTTTATGTTTTATACTTTAATTGCTTGGCTAAAGCTTTATGTCCTTATAAGCTTCTTTGTCCTTGTATGGATTTTGTCCTTATATGCATTTATTTTGGGAGCCGCATAGGCTTTTGGTAGTGTAATGCTTATTTGCATTTAAGACCCTAATTTATTGATTAATGCTTATTTGCATTAAGACCTTGCATTTATTACTTAATGTTTTATGCTATTCAAGCTTTAATAATTGAAGTTAATGCTTTAAGCCCGTTTTTCTCGGCACCAGCCGTATGAAAGTTTGCTCTGACCTTAATTCTTCGGCCGCATGGCCTATGTAAAATCCTGGCCGCATGCAACCACAGTTGCTGGCCGCATGAAGCATAAAGTTGCTAGCTTGCATAAATTTTGGAGCCGCATGGCATGGTATCTAATGTGAGCCGCATAGGCTCCCTTCCTCCACTATCTAATATTTTGGCCACGTGAGCCACTCTTTTACTGGCAGTCATCATTTTATTGTTTGGCCACGTGCCCCTTTTTCCATTGTTTTGCTTGCAAAGTGGAAGCTTGCATTCATTGCGGGTCCCATTCTCTTTGTCTTTTCTGATTGCGGAAATGTTTCTTGCTGGCATTTAATTTTGGAGCCGCATGGCCTCCCACTCATTCTTGGCCGCATGGCCCCTTTTGTTATTTTCCTGGCCGCATGGGTGGCCTCCCACTCTCTTTGACCACATGTTTGTTCTCCCACTTTTGGACCGCAGGGGTCCCACTTTGATTGTTTAAATGTTTTATTTGCATAAATTGTGGTCAGAATTTCTTCCCACTCCCAACATGAAAATTGTAGAGTTTCTCCTTGGCTTCAAGAATATATATTATTAATATAATATTATTTAATTGTGCAAGTTTCTTCCTTCTTGGTAAATAACATGACACGACGGTGACCCGTAGTGGTGCACTCTTCAAATGAACTTGACATGATATTCTTGACATGATAATCTTGACTTGATAATTGACAGTGATAACTTGACATGATATGCTTGACCTGATTCTTGATAGTGGCCCGTCGTGGCGCACTCTTAATAAGTAATAATGATAATGATAGTGGCCCGTCGTGACGCACTCCTGACAAGAATTAATTAGTATCCTGACACCGTGGGCGATTGTGTTTGTACAAATGAACCCGTCTCGTCTTGCATCATGTCTAGGACATGAATCCCTGGTTTCCCACGGTCAGGGATTCATACTGAAATGGACTAAGGCTAATTACTAGAATAATCCAGTAGTTCATGGAGAGACTTTCCCAGTTACCTTTTGCCCCTTTGATCCCGGCCTTATATATATATATAAATGGGATTTGTTGCTATCCGTCGAGATGAGCGCACTTCCAGCCCGCCGTCGAGCGTGGTACCTTAGGACACATGTATTTACTACAGTGTGTCTGCTATATCCTGCTATCTTTTCCTTTTCTTTGCTGGGATCACTCAGGTAGTAACAAACAGGTAACCGGACTTGGAAGAATCTCATTGCATCTTGCTAGTAACTAGGCTTGTGATAACCCTAGTTAGTTAAAGTATCAAGCCGTACTTATTGCTTGGCCGTGAATGTTGGATGGAGTTCAGTCTGTCTAGTCTTGTCTTGATCTTGTACATGATTGTTACATGTCCTGATTTCTTATTTTATCTTGCCGATAAATGGTGGGAGAAACCAAGTTCTGTTCAGACGAAGGGTTACAACCCCGGTCCTTGTTTGGTTTACGGGTTGTAACCTGGTTATCTGAATAGTCCCATGGTTATCTCATCGTATATCACCTGTCCAGTTCTATTTATTTATCATGTTCTCCAGTTTACTTTATGCTCAATGATGATTTACTTACTGTCTTCCTATGTTCGGGATAAGTGCATTGGTACTGCACAAATCCCGATCCTTCTTTACTTATTTGCTTGTTGATTGCTAATGATTGCTGGTTTTTAGTTCATAGTTCGGCCTCCTTTGTGGTACTTGCTATTTGGGGTCTGACCCCACTGGTTTTGCATGGCCAGGTTCTAATAGAAGAGCCCGAAGGATCTACCGCACCATCTACTCGACGGTGACCAGCCGGAGCACCAGAGTGCCTCAGTGGGTTTCTTCTTCGTCCTCCCACTGATATGTAAATTCTTCTCTTGTAACGTTTAGCCCCGAGCACGTGTCTAGCTCGTGTTTTGGTATTTTCCTTGATATTGTAGCCTACGGGCAATAACATGATATGTGTATTCTAGACTATAGCTAGTCCTTATCATGTACGACTAATACTCTAGCTAGTCCTCAGTTCTGTGGTACTGGCTTCATGATCAGTCATGTATATATGGTTGGGGACGCCTTACTATTGTATGTATGATGATCGTACTCTTTGCTCTTGTATAATTGCCTGTGATTGAGATACCTAGGATTGTTAAACCATAGGATTGACTGATGGCATGTAGAGTAACCCCTATGTCTTGACAGCTTATACGTGATTTCAGAGTATTAACGTACTTTGGGATTACGTAGCTGGCTATGTCTGCCCCAGCTCTTCAGTATTCTGGTTCTGGGGCGTGACATGGTTTTAGTGGTGGCGCCATGCAGGTCTGAATCTCGATTTTCAGATTTGTAGGGGTTACCATGTTTAGATATCTCAATCACGATTATCCTTATTGATCTCCTTCGGATTATTCTCTACCTCTGATACTTGACTTGATATCTGTTTTGATCATTGATCATTCCTGTTCCCATGATTTGATCTTGTGTCCTTTAACTTTTAAGGGCACTGTTCTTGATCCTTCTGATTATCTTGTTCGTGTTTTGCCGAGGGCAGCTCAGCATTCTTCAGCCAGGCCAGTTATGGAGGATCAGTCTCAGCATGCAGGCAGAGATGTCAGTCCATCCCGATTAGCCAGTCGTTTCTGTCTTCGTAGTTGAAACAGATGCTTGAACTTTGGTTCAACTACGATGATACGTCCTGGGTAGAGTCATGTCTTGAACTAAGTCATTGGTACCGACTTACATTGAGGCTTGACTTTATCCATTTTGGGAGTCAGCTTAGGCCAGCGAGGACGTTGGTTTCTACACAACTGACTCAGGAGTCATATTGATCCATATGCCTCCAGCCCTTCTTGATCATGATTGTATTTGTTCTTGTGCATTTATTTACTGCTTACGCGTTTATTTACATTACTGATTATTTTACTTATTTACTTACCATGCTTGATTTATTGAGATTGTTGAGTTTCCTGGAGCTTTTGTTTTGTTATCTTGCTCGACTAGCCTCAGGAAATTCCGAGGACGGAATTTTTCTAAGGTGTGGAGAGTTGTGAGACCCGTCTCACTGTATCAGTATTTTATACGGATACGTAATTATTTGAGCCGTATTTCATATTTCTCGATTTGTGTGATATTTTAAAATTTTCCAAGATATAGGAATTTCATGACTTGGTTTAACTTGGACTTGGTTTTATTTGGTTCGGTTCCACTTTGACTTGGTTTTATTTGGTTTAGTTTGGTTTCTCATGAGATGAAGTGTATGGTTTAGATTGAGTGGAGAGGAATGAATGGTGGAGATCACTTGAGCTTGTTATATAAGCCACTTTTCTCTCTCCCTCCTCATTCACCCTCATTCATTTCTTTTCCACCAAACCCTAGCCATTAGAGAGAGGCAAGTACACCTTGCCGAATGTTGGACGATTTCAATTTCGTTTGTTCCATTCTCTTTATGGTTACATTCTAAGCATATTTAGAACTTGGAGTTTTCTATTTTGATGGCTAGATTGTGGTAGATCTAACTTTGTGGTACTTTCGGTTTTCATAAGCTTTGATCTGTTAAACGTGCATACTTTTGTCAACTGATAGTTCCAGGTTGTAGAGAATTTCATTTCACCCAAATTTGACCTACGGGAGTCTGGATTTGGGGTTCCTATTGTTGTTTGGAGGAGCATGGATGTCATGGTATTTTCCATGGACATGTTCTATGTGAGAGCTGTCAATTTTACTTCTGGCCGCATGAGCACTTTTGCTTCTGGCCGCATGAGCGTTATTTATTGCATGGCCTTTTAATTTAATTGTTTGCAAGCTTGCATGCATCTGCATGCAACTTGCCTGAGCCGCATAGCCATTTGTCTTGACCGCATGAGAATTAATTGCAAGGCTTTTATTATTTATTTAATTGCAAGTTAGCCGCATGAAGAAAGTTACATTTAATGCACAGCCGCATGCACTATTCCTAAAGCACTTTTCTTTATTTTTCCAAAAGCCTTCCTGGAGAGAGACGCATGGGGCCTGCACTAATGAGCCGCATAGGCTACTGTAGATTCCATACTTAATGCATTTTAGTCCCCACCTTTATACTTATAAGCATTTTGTCCTTATATGCTTTTGTCCTTATATGCATTATGTTCTTGGAAGCATCCAGAGCCGCATAAGAATAAATTTTGAATGCATTTAATGCATTTAGGCCCTTATTACTTTATGTTTTATACTTTAATTGCTTGGCTAAAGCTTTATGTCCTTATAAGCTTCTTTGTCCATATATGGATTTTGTCCTTATATGCATTTATTTTGGGAGCCGCATAGGCTTTTGGTAGTGTAATGCTTATTTGCATTTAAGACCCTAATTTATTGATTAATGCTTATTTGCATTAAGACCTTGCATTTATTACTTAATGTTTTATGCTATTCAAGCTTTAATAATTGAAGTTAATGCTTTAAGCCCGTTTTTCTCGGCACCAGCCGCATGAAAGTTTGCTCTGACCTTAATTCTTCGGCCGCATGGCCTATGTAAAATCCTGGCCGCATGCAACCACAGTTGCTGGCCGCATGAAGCATAAAGTTGCTAGCTTGCATAAATTTTGGAGCCGCATGGCATGGTATCTAATGTGAGCCGCATAGGCTCCCTTCCTCCACTATCTAATATTTTGGCCACGTGAGCCACTCTTTTACTGGCAGTCATCATTTTATTGTTTGGCCACGTGCCCCTTTTTCCATTGTTTTGCTTGCAAAGTGGAAGCTTGCATTCATTGCGGGTCCCATTCTCTTTGTCTTTTCTGATTGCAGAAATGTTTCTTGCTGGCATTTAATTTTGGAGCCGCATGGCCTCCCACTCATTCTTGGCTGCATGGCCCCTTTTATTATTTTCCTGGCCGCATGGGTGGCCTCCCACTCTCTTTGACCACATGTTTGTTCTCCCACTTTTGGACCGCAGGGGTCCCACTTTGATTGTTTAAATGTTTTATTTGCGTAAATTGTGGTCAGAATTTCTTCCCACTCCCAACATGAAAATTGTAGAGTTTCTCCTTGGCTTCAAGAATATATATTATTAATATAATATTATTTAATTGTGCAAGTTTCTTCCTTCTTGGTAAATAACATGACACGACGGTGACCCGTAGTGGTGCACTCTTGAAATGAACTTGACATGATATTCTTGACATGATAATCTTGACTTGATGATTGACAGTGATAACTTGACATGATATGCTTGACCTGATTCTTGATAGTGGCCCGTCGTGGCGCACTCTTAATAAGTAATAATGATAATGATAGTGGCCCGTCGTGGCGCACTCCTGACAAGAATTAATTAGTATCCTGACACCGTGGGTGATTGTGTTTGTACAAATGAACCCGTCTCGTCTTGCATCATGTCTAGGACATGAATCCCTGGTTTCCCACGGTCAGGGATTCATACTGAAATGGACTAAGGCTAATTACTAGAATAATCTAGTAGTTCATGGAGAGACTTTCCCAGTTACCTGTTGCCCCTTTGATCCCGGCCTTATATATATATATACATGGGATTTGTTGCTATCCATCGAGATGAGCGCACTTCCAGCCCGCCGTCGAGCGTGGTACCTTAGGACACATGTATTTACTACAGTGTGTCTGCTATATCCTGCTATCTTTTCCTTTTCTTTGCTGGGATCACTCAGGTAGTAACAAACAGGTAACCGGACTTGGAAGAATCTCATTGCATCTTGCTAGTAACTAGGCTTGTGATAACCCTAGTTAGTTAAAGTATCAAGCCGTACTTATTGCTTGGCCGTGAATGTTGGATGGAGTTCAGTCTGTCTAGTCTTGTCTTGATCTTGTACATGATTGTTACATGTCCTGATTTCTTATTTTATCTTGCCGATAAATGGTGGGAGAAACCAAGTTCTGTTCAGACGAAGGGTTACAACCCCGGTCCTTGTTTGGTTTACGGGTTGTAACCTGGTTATCTGAATAGTCCCATGGTTATCTCATCGTATATCACCTGCCCAGTTCTATTTATTTATCATGTTCTCCAGTTTACTTTATGCTCAATGATGATTTACTTACTGTCTTCCTATGTTCGGAATAAGTGCATTGGTACTGCACAAATCCCGATCCTTCTTTACTTATTTGCTTGTTGATTGCTAATGATTGCTGGTTTTTAGTTCATAGTTCGGCCTCCTTTGTGGTACTTGCTATTTGGGGTCTGACCCCACTGGTTTTGCATGGCCAGGTTCTAATAGAAGAGCCCGAAGGATCTACCGTACCATCTACTCGACGGTCACCAGCCGGAGCACCAGAGTGCCTCAGTGGGTTTCTTCTTCGTCCTCCCACTGATATGTAAATTCTTCTCTTGTAACGTTTAGCCCCGAGCACGTGTCTAGCTCGTGTTTTGGTGTTTTCCTTGATATTGTAGCCTACGGGCAATAACATGATATGTGTATTCTAGACTATAGCTAGTCCTTATCATGTACGACTAATACTCTAGCTAGTCCTCAGTTCTGTGGTACTGGCTTCATGATCAGTCATGTATATATGGTTCGGGACGCCTTACTATTGTATGTATGATGATCGTACTCTTTGCTCTTGTATAATTGCCTGTGATTGAGATACCTAGGATTGTTAAACCATAGGATTGACTGATGGCATGTAGAGTAACCCCCATGTCTTGACAGCTTATACGTGATTTCAGAGTATTAACGTACTTTGGGATTACGTAGGTGGCTATGTCTGCCCCAGCTCTTCAGTATTCAGGTTCTGGGGCGTGACAAAATAGAGGAGGGAAAAGTGACATTTTCTCTTGTTCGGTATAGAAGGAAAATAAGAAGGAAGGAAAAGTAGCGGGATTACTTTTCCCTCATAACCTAAGAAATCCAATCCCCCCAAAAGTGGAAGGAAAAGTGGAAGGAAAAGTGGAGGCTTGTATTAATTAATAATTATACCCCATATGAATGTATTATTTAAAAATTATTTATGAAGTCAAATGGTAAATAAGTGTTTTTAGTTGAGGGTAGAATTGGTAAACCCTATATTTTTTACTTTCTTTCCTTCCACTTTTTGTTTCATACCAAACAAAGAAAAATGCATATCTCATCTTTTCCATCCTTGCTACTAAACACAAAGGAAGAAAATGATCTTTCCTTTTCATATGGAAGGAAAATGTATCCTTATCTTTTTCCTTCCTTCCACTTTTCCATCCTTCCTACCAAACACAGCCTAAGATATTGTGTCATAGCTAGTATAGTTTATATATATAGTGTAGGACCCAATGTCCTAGAAATAGACTTATATAACCTAGAAATAGCTAGTTTGACCAAGTTTGACTAATTTGACCTAGAGTTGACCTAGTTTGACTGTTTTAACATAGAAACAACTTTATGACCTAGATTTGGACTAGTTTAACTTGTATTTATTCCAAAACTTGGTCTTGATGTAATATTTCATATTTAGGTCTTTGAGGTACCGTGTCGAACATTGTTGATACTTTATACCAAATTTCATGCGAGTACATTCTCGAATAATTTCTCGTTTATGGTATTTTCTATGTTTCTATATTTAGTGTAGATATCCTTGAAATCTCGATACATTAGTTACACGGATTAGTATTGTAATGCCCCAGCCCCAAAATATATAGGACCGAGTATGCAAACATGCCAACTACACGTATACGAAGAATACTCCAATATATAGAATTCTCGAATACGTGTATAAGCTGTATAATAAATCATCACAGGCCAGAATAATATAATCTAATCTCATCACAGCTCAACACAGAAGATAATAAATAAGTGTATCAAAAGATAGCCGGGTGAACATACTCACTCCAAACAGCTATAAAAATAGTCTCATAAGATTAGAGTCCAACCTTCACAAAATATAAAGGAAAAAGATGTAAAAATATCCACTAATGTCTCAATAAATGAATAGACTAAATATCAGCAGGAGATGCCTCGTCATCAAAATAGGATGGATCCATTGCCGCTCCGTACTCCTGCGGAAAGTCATCTAATCCTGGAGAGATAATCAAGTCCTCAGAGGGACATAGCAAGATACAAGAAAACACCATGCCATATAAACTATGATAATATAATAGAAAAGACATGATGCATGCGTTCGGGTTCCTGACCATTCTACTATGAATATGCAGTTGAAAAATAATCTTTCGATGCATGAGCCCTGGCTGAATATATAGGATCCGGTATAGTCCCCTCTTGTGCACCAGTAACCAAGCACATAACGTTCAAGAACGTTAGTGGCCAACCTGAGAGGATAATCATACTCGTATCTCCAGCGGAGCTTCCGGGTTACAAAGAAAGTGTAATCGAAGCCCATACGTCAGGTATTGTTCTCCCTACCCAATGCCTAGTATCATCATCTCCATGACTGATATTAACCTCTAGTAACTGCCAAGTCTTCTAACATACAATTCTATTGGCAGTTACTCTTATCCGTCACACGCTCCATACGTATCGGTGGCCAGCCGACTACGCAGGTACGTGTCCTACATGTGACTCACAACTCATGGTAAAGTAAGTGTCAATACCGTATAAGATATACCAATACCTCATCAACAATGGGTGGTCACTAGACTAAGTCATTGCAAGAGAAATAAATAAAAGCGAGAAAACGACCGATAGAGTCGCTTGCACACAAGTGTGACTTGGACGCACAGTTTTATAATAACAATAAATTAAAAATACTGAAAATAACAACTGAAAATAAGAATATGTAATTCACATTGTAAGGTGGCAAGGTATCTTGCCTGATTCCATGCTGTAAATATGAAACGTCGCTCTCGCGTCTACGCCTCCGGAACCCGACGCTCCAAGATAATTAATTAACTAGATTAAGTCATTACTCACGAAACTTATGATACAACTTAATTAGTCAAAATAATGTGTTAGAATTATATTCAATCTCTCGGGGAACCATTTATATCCATACAATCACACACAGGTTCCACGAGACATCGAAACATAGTTCTAGGATTTCTAACTCTTAATTAGTCGGTTATGTCCCTACTTCATTAACATACTTGAAAATCATATAAAAATCATAAAAATAATATTTAAACTAATTTTTTTATAGATTTATCTCTAAAATTCTAGAATTAATATTTCTAAAGACATTTATGACTGGTTGATTACTAAGTCAGCTAGTCTACTCGAAACTCGCCCGAAACATAGTTAAGGACTCAAAATTGCTAAAGTAACCAAAAAAATATTTTTAAATAGAAATAAAATATCTTATTTTACATAAACATAACAGAGGTACAAGGGTTGAGTTATACTACAAGTTTGGGACATTCTAGGTCAGCCGGTTACCCAAAATTAGCTAGTTTTGACCTAAAATTTTCTCGACCAGATTTGAGTTGCTAAAATCGTGGAAAGATACTTAAAAATCCTAATTTATGTATGTGAACACACATAAAATTTATTTTCGAGAATATACACCAATAACTCATAGTTCCTTCACAATAGGGTTAATTTTGATCCTACAGAAACATGATTATTACGCCTATATTTCATAAAACCTTTATGGATGATTATACATAAAAAAAGCCATAAAAATATGATTTTTACAGATTTATTAACATATTTTCTACAGAATTGTAGTAAGGGTTTGAGATGGAAAGATTAGGATTTCTTACCAAAGGTCCTTGCTAGAGAGGTTGTGACGACTACTCCTCACCAAAGCTCCAACCTTTCTCGCTATTCTTGCTTGCTAATCCTCTTTTGGTGAGTATGGAAGGGTTGACAATTGCTATAGTTAGTTGGATGGCGAAGATGGAGATTTTAGGGTTTATTTTGATGGGTTGGGTAGATGTATGGTGGAGGAGATGAGTTTTTGTGAAGGATGGAGAGATGTGCAATGGAGGAGATGTATGAAGGCTATGGGGGAAAAGTGCTGCCAAAAATATGGAGAAGGAGAGGGGTGTTCGGCTATAGAGATGGAAAGTAAGGAAGAATTAAGTTAGGGTTAGGGTTTGGGCTAAGTTGATGTATATATATGGGCTTTATTGGGTTGCATGCATGAAAAGGAGTGGGAATCCTATTCCTATGAGGCGTTCGGCCATGGGGGGGTTTGCTTGGCCGAATAATCTATGGTGGGGGTCTACTTGGTATGATTTTGTTGTTTGGTGAGTTGGCTAATTGATTGGATTGAGGATTTAAAAAGTCTTTCCTAATATAGAACTAATTAATTCTATCAATGAAATACAATCCAAATCTGAAGTAAATACAAATATATATAATTATTAATATTTATTAATGTCCAACATGCCTACATAGGGTTGGATTTGGCTTGGAAGAGGTTTGGAAAGGGTTGGTGCAACCGGGTCTTCTAAAAAGTCATAAAGGCTTTCTTAACTAATTAATTAAATAAAATATAACTTGTGCCCTAATTTGAATGGTTAACATGCAAGAGACTACAGTATGACCATGGCATTCCTAACTTGGCTAGCATGCTAGTTAAAGCACCCGACTACGCTAGGCATGCCATACTTTCTAGTCGTCTTGCATATTCAAACTCAACCATGACTATAGTCCTTTTATATAACATAAATAAGATTAAAATAAATTAGGATTAAATAAAATCCAAAAAATAAATTTAAATATTCCTTTAAATTTTGAGGGGTTTTATAAGTATTTTTGGATTTCGTCATGAGATGTTATTCCCACATGTCTTGGTATACCTGTACAAGCCCCGTTATTATTTTTGTGTATTATAAAGACATCAATTCCAGAGAGGATTAGCTACATTCTCAGAGTATCCATGTCATAACATACCATGGTTGGATCTACTGTACCAGTCAGGGCAGGAAGTAGTAGTGTAGATATGTGATCATATACTTCTCGTGCATGATATCTTTTTTTCGTGAGTGTTAATCATACACCACACGTATCATTAGCCTTGCCATAAATTTCCGTGCAAGTTTCTAAGCCGATCACATGTTGAAGCTAGTACTCACTCACCTACATAGCATTTCATGATTACTATATATGACGATTTTCTGTTTTTCCTATTTACTTACAGTATTTTTATATATGTTTATGCTCATATACATGTCAATACTTATTGTCTATTCTATTTATTTACTGTTATATAGTGCATATCATTTACTAGAACTGTTATTAGAAATGTACTTCACTCCAGTCCTGACTGGATATATTTTTTAGACGATTTTGATGACCGATGCCCTACTTACTACGGCCCGTAGGACGTAGTGGGAATAGACCATGAGACCCTTACTAGGAGGGCCTAGGCCCAGCTAAGGAGACTGTAGTGGCGACCTAGTAAGACTGGGTTTTGTACTGGATATGTCTCCAGTACTATCTGATTTTGGCATGTTTATTATTTCAGACTTGTATTGAGATATTTGATTCTTAGACTCTGGACATATATTATGTTATATCAGACTAGTGGATATTTCTTTTTATTTCATTACCTTTTATTATGCTATTTCATCTTCCTTATAGATTTATGATTGAGTATGTTATATCATTATTGTTCTCCAATTGGAGATGGGATATATTGAGAGGTTGTGATATTCACTACTAGTATAGGAGATCTAGATAGCGTTCTATCGTCGTCATAGTGGCATAGGTTGGACGCTATCACGCACTTGTGACCCCATACCAGCTATGGGTCGTAATATGTTTTTAGTGGTAGCCTGTGCAGGTCAGGCATCACAATTGTTGCGATGTCGTAGTAGTACAACGACTTAGTTGTGCGACTGTGAGCCTACGATATGATATAGGAAATAGGATAATAGGATGAGAGTATACTGAATCAAAATTAGGATTCTTTGAGAGATTACTAGGACGACCCCTGAGAATTTTACTATAAAATCTATCTCAGAGACTGTTTCTACTTATCTCCATCTACTCTTCTTTGTTCATTAATGAATTTCATTCTTGGTGATCGTTGTTGAATTTTATCCTTGGAGTTCGTCGATGACTTTGATTTTATATCAGATGAATTTTATGGACTTAATTAAGTTACATTCTGATGACATACTTGATGAGGACAGAGTGGAAGGTAACTGTCTGCTTTAGTCATTGAGTCTAGAATTTATCGCAGCCATACTAGCTGGCATGGCGAAGACATAAAGCGTGATTGGGGTATGCTTATTTTGGTTGTGGAATTTAGAGTTCTCGTAGCGATACCGGTTGGCGTGGTGAGAATTCTAGTTAACATATTTATAGAAGTATATAACTTAGATAGGAACTCTATCGTCTGTCGCAGCTATACCTTACTAGCGTGGCGAGGATTCTGAGTGACATGATTATGGGTAGACATGTACGATTATTAGAGTATATTTTAAATTGGTTCTTAACATATTGTCTCCATCATTCAGCCTTGTTATCATCGAGTTCTATTCCATCACTTTATTTGCTCAGGATATAGATACCCTAATTCCTCTAGCCAGTTCCTTATATAGTTTTACCCTCATTAGTTTCTAAGGTTCTTTGGATAATGTGGTAGTTCGATAGCTTGCAAAATGGTGGGTATTTAGTAGAGGGTCAGTGTTGATTGTTAAGTATAGTTTGTGAGTCTGAGAGTGATTTCTAGTTTGGTATATGATTGTTGGGAATCAGCATATAAGCCTATGAACAACCTATAGCGTACGTCCTAGCAATCATATCTTATGGTAGGGGTTAGCATATTACCCTGAGTAGAGTGTGCCAGTATGTAAGTGTTCTTATATCCTTAGAATTTTAGTGTATCATTGGTATTATAAGTAGTAACCTATTGTAGATAGTATTTTGAATGATAATATGTCTTATAGCCCTTTGATGATTTCTTGTTTCCATCTATCTTTCTAGTATGGCACCCATGACCAGAGCCCGTCGTCTGAGAGTAGCTGCAGTTCTGGAGATGACTGAGGGCATACTTCCACCTCTTATTACTCAAGAGGTAGTACCCCTCCTGCATACAGGGGGTAGTTGCACCTCCTACTTTTGAGGAGGTGGTAGCAGCCTTACCAAAGAGTCCTCTTCCACCACCTGCCATTTAGGAGATGGCAGCAGCTTCATCTGAGA
>JANAVB010017199.1:5076792-5111792 GCA_029216955.1 Iris pallida | reverse complement strand
ATGACAGATGCCCTACTTATTGCGGCCCGCAGGACATAGTAGGTATAGACCAGAAGACCCTTATTCAGGAGGGCCTGGTCCCAGCTGGGGAGATTATAGTAGAGACCCAGTTAGACTAGCTTTTGTACTGGATATGTCTCCAGCACTATCTGGTTTTGGCATATTAGACTTGTATTGAGATATTTGACTCTTATACTCTGGACATGTATTATGTTATATCATACTCGTGGATATTTCTCTTTATGTCAATATATTTTATCGTGCCATTTCATCATCCTAATAGATTTGTGATTGAGTATGTTATATTATTATTGTCCTCCAATTGGAGATGGAATATATTAACAGGTTATGATATTCACTGCTAGTATAGTAGACCTATACAGCTTTCTACCGTCAATACTGTGGCGTAGGCTGGACGCAGTCACATACTTGTTCCCCTATACTGGGTGCAGGTGGTGACAATTCCATTGAGATTTCGGATTAAACTCCTAGGAAATTTCAATCAAAATCGGATTGGATGTCATATATAAACCGATGTTCAACCCAATGCTATATTATCTAAACAAATCTGAATCTGAATCCCTTTCTATAGTAACTCAAAGAAGTTGCCAACCCCCCTGCGACCACCGACGCACCCACTACACCGCCTGCACCCACCGTTGATTGTTGCAGTGACAGCTGGAGGCGGCCAAAAGACTACATACAGAAGTAGCGGGCACTAGCTATAGCAACTGCATGGCAACTTTGTGACATCATTTCTTCGCTATCGTCCAACCAATTTTTGATCTACTTCCTCTAGTATGTTCGCAACCTGACCTTTTACAACTTCCTTCAGATAGGTTCTTTTTGAACTGTCAAAATCGATAGAGAAATCGAAGCAATGTTGTAGAAAAATTATACAAAACATGATAGTTGTTGACTTAAAAATCTCAATTTGGAAGGCCAATTTCTGGCAATCCATAAAACTTTTGGAAAAACTACCTGAACAATCTTGTAGACAACCTATAGGGCTTCAAAATTTATTTTATAGTTTTCGATTTCACCAACTGTGCATCAAGAAAACATATCTCCAAAATTAAAATAGTTTTCAAACACAGTAAATTTTGAGAAAAATCTCTAGTATGGCGTTCGCCCCGACAAACCGAGTGACGTGGTTCTGAACCAAAAGCATTGAAAGGTACATTTCGAAAACTTGTGCTACTGGATTCATATTATTTTTCTGGTCTTGTGAGCCCAGTTTTGTCCGATTCTGAGAAGGTAGACCGGAATGCTATTTTAGCGGGCCTACGACCCGATACAACGAGCAAAATTGTGCACGGTTTATCGAAATCTAAATTTTGACATACAGTTGAGTCTGTATCGTCAAACTGGACTAGTAGACATATAACTTGATGACTTTAGAGACCATAAAATTTGGTATGTTTTCGGTGTAAAGCGGGTCCAACGGCGGACACCGATTTGGTCAAAAAATATAATTTTCCCCTGTGTCCAAAATTAGACTTATGGGTTGGTTATCTTAGACATTTTCTCTTATCCAAAAATGTTGGTGTTATCTATTTTGTATCCGAGGACGTTTATGAAAGTTATACTTTCATTGCTTCTCTAATCACACGGGTTGAGTTACTGGATATTGCCATTCTGTACACCACCTCCTAGCAAGATACATTGCCATTATTGTTTATTTACATTAACTTACCATATTATATGCATTTGTTTATTATTTATTTTTTGTAATATAAAATTGTTCTTCCAAATTATATTTTGATGTAAATTATTGTTTAGTTCTGTTTTCGTTACTTATTTACTTCTATGCACATTTGACCTAGATTTAAGAGACCATCCTTTTTTTGTGTTGCATTCGTTGTCCTTGACACTTGTGAGCCAGGAGTTGCGTGTCGCATATAGATGTCAGACTTGTGTATCTTTTGGCTATCGGTACGTATAGGCCGTACGATAGGATTAAATACTAATAGTATTTACATGATTAGTTTGACTTTGCAGTTAATAGAGATTGTATGTATTATGGATACAACATATCTAGGCATAGGGTGCGGATGACATTACCTTAACATATGGGCCACGTATCCACTTCTCCTTTTGTAACCCGTAAGCTCCGCCGAAGATGCGGGTTAGATTACCCAATGTTAGTGATGGCCACTTTCGTTCTATGAAGTGCTATGTTCTTACCTTTTTTACTGACGGCAACCATCGTTCTACAAAGCGTTATGTTCTTACCTTTTTACTGACGGCCACCGTCGCTTTGCTGAACGTTATTCTTTTAGGCCCCCGATGCCAAGAGAGGGGACTATACCAATTGCATTATCGCCAGAGTGTCCATGCATTGGAGGTTCATTTTTAAAAGTACATATTTTACTTAGAATGGTTAGGCGACCTTTATCCGTTTAGGTATATGTACTCTTCTGTATGGTTTTATGTACTTATACCTGATCATGACTTGGAACAGTATTTTGTCATGAACTAGTGTGCCACACCTTGTCGTTCTTCGATTGTAGGTGTTGTTCACTACTTCGATGATAAAATATTTAACCATATCGTGATCCCGATTCTACATCAGTTTAAGGCACGAAAAGATATTTCCTCACAAAATATGATGCCACCTACTGTCCTAGCGATCCGGATTATTATTGAGCAACTTTTATCCCTTTGATGATCTGGTGCTCTCTCCAGGTATAAAAGGTAGGACTTACCGTAGGAATATGGCTTTGAACCAGACTCATTATTCTCGGTCGAGAGAGTCTTACCTTCTGATCATAGTTGTTTTTATTGGGTTAAAGAGCTTATTTAGCTACCATTTCTTGTATCTTATCTTGGAGGTTGGACTCCATTTCTCTTTCTAGTTTGGTTTAGTGCTTGGTAGTTCATTTGTCTCCACCCGTATCAACTATTTTGACTTTTTATTGATTCATGATGAACTATTTCTTTGAATTACTGCTATGGATGAGATGTAGAATTACTTGAGACTATTTATTATTTAGATTATTTAATCACATTACAGCTTTTGTGTTTGTTCGAGATTTCCATATATTGGATTAAATCTCGTATACATACAGCTGGCATGCTACGTTCCTAGTCCTATATATTTTGGGACTGTGGCGTTACATGACCTTTATCAATTTTGGTATGTGTATTTTTCTGTGTGGTTCATGTACCTATGCCTGATAGTGGCATGAAACAGTATTTTGTCACGAAATAGTGTGACAGACCTTGTCCTTATTTGGTTGTAGGTGTGGTTCACAACTTTGGTAATAAAATACTGGACCGTGTTGTGATCCGGATTATTACTGAGCACTATATATATTCATGAACCAAAATATGTCACTTTATGACATGGGATATTGTCACATTACGAAAAAGTGTGCCACCCATTGTCCTTGTTTGGTTGTATGGGTGGTCCACTATTTCGATGATGGAATACAGGGCCATGTTACGATTTGAAACATTTTACTTTTTCCCATGACTTTGTGACATATTTATATTTAGTATTTATGACATATTTTTTGTATCTTGTTACGTCCCTCTGAGGACATGGTGATCTTTCCAAGTGTAGGTGTTCATGACTTCCTACAAAAGTACCATCCATGATCATGACCTTCTCTTTTTTATTGAAAATGTCTTGCCCTTGGGATCATCCTCTGTTGCGATTGTCAAATTCTATTATTTGTTATTTAGTTTTTGTTGAATTGTTTGGTAGTAGATTTGTCTCTACCTAGCAAATTGCTCAATGATTTGCATAATTGATTCAATGAAATCTTTATTTCTTATTTATTTGTGGATGAGATTTATTGACTTTATGACTATCTATATGCTGCATTTACAGCTTAAGTATATTTATTATACGGCTGGCATGTACGCTACGTAGTCCTACGTATTTTAGACTAGGGTGTTACAAATGCTCCAGTCCCAAAATACGTAGGACTAGGAATGCATATACATGTCAGCTATGTATCAAGTAGACTCCAGCCCTACTCGAATACGTATAAGCTGTCTTGGTTTCTAAATCTATATATCAAATCAACTAACATATTCCTATCTCAATCCAGAATAAGTAATATAAAAAATAAACAATATATGTCATGGTCTGCAGTCCATTAACACATGTTTGAATAGACCTGATGAACATTATAGGTCTATAAAACTAGGCTAAAGAGCATAATGCAAGTAATGGATAAAATATAAAATCATGATAAATACCTGAATCAAAATAACAACCTCCATGCTCAGCGAACTATCTCTGCACAACCAACTACTTAGAGAGATCACCAGGTCCTCAGGGGACATAACAAGGTACAAAGAAACATGCCAATGTAACAATAAAGAAAAAATAAACTAAAGGATAACTGCTATAACCAGTCTAAGTGATATGCATGTGAGAACACGTTTCAGACATCAGGTTTTGGTTACCTAGGCTCATAAGCTCCACAAGAAGCAAACAACCAAGACACCGTGTTGTGGTACCTTGCACAAGCAATAAGATAACACCAGAGCTCTGCTACAAAGGCAATGACAAGCAATAGTATAAAAACCAAGTCCTAAATATGGTAACATGGTCAAGCAATAAAATAACCCGATATTTTGGTAATGTTCTCCCACCCAATGTCTAGTACTAGCAAGTTAAGTCAAGTCCAGTATGACAAGTCAAAGTGCAAGTATCTTTCTACTATCCTATCACGAAGTCCATAACCATGAATACTTATGTAGAATCTATATCATGAATCGTGTCGGTGTCATGTAGTATATCGTGTCTATAAACATGAATAAACTATATGCAATGCCTAGTATCTATAAACAGTGTTAATAAAATGACATCGACACCCGAATACGATACGGACACTTAATACCGACGATTCCTATGTCATGAAAATAATGGACGAGTAATAAATACAACAATAAAAAGGAAAATACAACAAATCATAACATTAAAAAGGTACACTTGTCTGTACTTCTACTGCAGTCAAACTCTTGTATCCTCGGTCATCACGTGCTCCTAGAATAAATATACAACTACCAATCAATGACATATGTATGTCATACACACACCTATATTTACAACCAACTATATAAGGCATCAAGTCGATATATTCTAACTAGAGCAGTACCATATCGTATATTGCTACATGTAATATGCTTAGTATCAAGTCACCATAATAAAAATAATACTTTTATAAAATAAAATAAAATATTTTAATTCAGGAAATTTATTTTAAAAGAATTAAAAATAATTTTAGACTATAATACTTTATAAGAAAACAAGTATAATATCAATCTGGTATCAACATAACAAAATCATATTTTTTTAAAATAAAAAAATCTAAAACTTTATTCTGTAATATTTATTTAAAATGTTGATAAATAATATTTAACTAAAATGTTTATGAGGAAACTAATATGTACATCTCTTGCTACGCTCAAACAAACCATGAGAGTCATGATTACTGTTGGTATATATTCGTATATACATGGGCACACATTAAAATTCATCAAGAAATGTTCATATTTGCAAGTTGTTCCAGGCCATGCATGTTTAGAAGTATATACATCAATATGAGAGTCACGATTATTGCTGGTATATATATTCGTATATACATGGGCACACATTGAAACTAAACAAGAAATGTACATATTTGCAAGTTGTTCCAGGCCATGCATGTTTAGTAGTAATAATACACACAAGAAAATTATATAATATAGTAGTATATACATCAACATGAACTAAAATACCTTATGGCAAGGTACACTTGTCGGCTCCCGGTTGCTGTGAAGAAGTTGATCCAACGTCTACGTCCAAAGATGCCGTGGCTCCTAAATGCCCTAAAAGGGAAATTGAAAATTAAAAACAACTCAACATAATCAACTTAATATTAATTAGGAATTGGTCACACAAAAATTCAATAAGTTCTTGGTGTTCGTGCCAATGTCCTAAACATGCATGGCCTGGAACAAGTTGCAAATATGTACATCTCTTTCTATGCTCAAACACACCATGAGAGTCACGATTATTGTTGGTATATATATTCTTATATATAGAAATGTAGGCATATATACAGCTTCATGAGACATCATTGAAATCTACTCCATGGCTAAACAAATGTTAGGATTCTTAATCATGTCTCCAAACTTCAAAAATAAATTAGCCATAAAACATTAAAATCTGGAATTATTTAAAATTCACAAGAAATCTCGAATCGACAAACTATTTCGTGGACTAACAATCCTACTTATCAACTAGGGTTTTAATGGTTTTAACATGGCATGGAGATGCATTTTTATGACTCTAATTTGGTATACAATTATTTAGAAACCTTGATAAAAAAAATGAAAGGAACAAATTTGAAGGAAAAGAAACATACTTAGGTTGTGTTTGGTTCATTGTAATGTAATCGTAATCCTAATGGAATTGGGTTTGTAATGTAATTGAATTTGTAATGTAATGGAATTACAATTACATTACTATGTTTGGTTGAAACATGTAATCAAACCATGTAATGTAATGTTAATTGCACTCATGTGTTTGGTTTACCATGTAATGTAATTGAATTTTTAATTTAATATTTTTTTAAAATACAACATAAAATTTAAAAAGTTGATCAATACAAAATTTAAAAATTTAAAAAGAAAAAAAATAAAAATAAATAATAAAAAAGGGGGGAAATGGTTTGTTTTCTGCTAAAAAAAGACCAAAAACGAAAAAAAAAGACAAAAAATAAAAAATACCAAAAATGACAAACGAACAAAACAGAAGGAAAAAACCAAAAATGAAAAAGCGATAAAAAAGAAAAACGACAAAAAAAAAGATCAAAAATGTGAAAACCATAAAAAGTGACCAATAATGATAAAAAAAATGACTAAAAACAAAAAATTGACAAAAAACAACAATAAATGAAAGGAAAAAAAAGGACGAAAAACGACCAAAAATAAAAAAAGGGCAAAAAATGAACAAAAACGACAAAAAAGAAAAAAAAAATGACAAAAAACGATAAAAAAGAGCAAAAAAAATAAAAAACGATAAAAGTAACAAAATGACAAAAAACGAATACGAAAAAAGACCAAAACACAAGAGAATTAAACGCAAAAACGACAAAAATTAAAACTTGCAAAAAAAATCCAAAACGACAAACAACAAACAAAAAGAAAAAACGAGCATAAACGACCAAAAAAGGTGAAAAAAGACCCCAAAAAAAAGCAAAAGGATCAAAAAGCGACAAAAATATGCAACCGACCAAAAACATAGAAGACAATAAAAACGTGAAAAATGGTCAAAAACGTACAAGATCGACAAAATCGATAATAACTCCAGAAATGGCAAAAATGTGCAAAATCGATAAAAACATAAAAAAAACGTAAAAATTGACCAAAACGAAAAAAAAGGCAAAAATGAACAAAAACGACAAAAAAGGCAAAAAGAACAAAAAAAAGGACAAAAATGACAAAAAAAAAAAGAAAAAACACCAAATGAAAAATGACAAAAATACAAAAACGACAAAACGGACAAACAACAAAAAATGACAAAAACAACAAAAAAAGGGACAAAAACAACAAAAAAAAAACAAAACAGACAAAAACGAACAAAAATGACAAAAAATGAACAAAAACGACAAAAAATGAACAAAAAAAGGACAAAAACGACAAAAAAACCGAACAAAAATGACAAAAAAAACGAACAAAAATTACAAAAAACGAACAAAAAAAAGACCAAAAAACAACAAAAAAGGACAAAAACGACAAAAAAAAAAACACAAAACAACGAAAAACGAACAAAAATGACAAAACACGGACAAAAACGACAAAAAAAGGACAAAAAAACAAAAACAAAAAACAACCAAAAACGAACAAAAATGACAAAAACGAACAAAAACGACAAAAAACGAACAAAAAAGGACAAAACGACAAAAACCGAACAAAATGAAAAAAAAAGGGACAAAAATTTAAAAAAAGAACAAAAACGACAAAAAACAAACAAAAAGGACCAAAACAACAACAAAAAAATGACAAAAACGACAAAAAACAAACAATAATAACAAAAACGAACAAAAATGACAAAAACGAACAAAACGACAAAAAAACGGACAAAAAAATAAAAAAATAACAAAAAACGAACAAAAACGACAAAAAACGAACAAAAACAACAAAAAGGACAAAAACGAACAAAAAACAAACAAAAACAACCAAAAATGAACAAAAATAACAAAAAACGAACAAAAACGACAAAAAACGAACAAAAACGACCAAAAACGACAAAAACAAACAAAAACAACATAAAATGACCAAAAACGAACAAAAATGACAAAAAAACGAACAAAAACGACCAAAACCGAACAAAAATGACCAAAAACAAACAAAAATAACAAAAAATGACCAAAAACGAACAAAAAGACCAAATTATAGCATACCAACCTTCCGCTTAAGTTGTAATGTAATTGCGATTACATAGATTTTATGATGTAATTGAGTTTAGAAGAAACTGATGTAATGTAATCAAACTTGTAATCGCGATTACATTACATCTAATTTTTTTTGTCCAACCAAACACCCGAGTTAGATTGACAACGTAATGCCAATTACATTACGTTGTCCAATCCTGCAAACCAAACGAGCCCTTAGTTGTGATTAGGTAGGCGTTTAAGTCATGATTACGGCCTCTAGGAGACCCGAATGATGTCCAAACCACTTGTAACTCAAAGAGGGTGAGATGGCGTCAAGGGGGAGTCTATAGCCTTAGGTAGGGTATTAAGAATTTTGGAGAGAGAGTTAAAAAGTACTTTTAACGATCAGAATGGGAAAGGGAGAGGTTGAGAGCTGGATAAATGAGAGATGGGGGAGTTAATAGGGTTTTAATTTTGCATTTAAACATGCAAATGAAGGAGGGGTGTTGTTCATTAATCCAAGGAGGGGGAATATATTATGTTAATTAGCATTTAAAAATGCTTAAATAGGGGTGAGCTGCTGTTAGCCAAGTGTGGTGGGAAGTTTTATGTAGGTGAATATTTGCATTGATGGTAGGTTTTCAAAATAAATCTAGGGTTACAAATATGTATTAAATGCATATATAGAAGGATGACAAATAAATATATTGTATGTACATCCATATGCTTGTCATAAATGATGACATTTACGTTAATACCTTCCCTCCGTATGCTGTACACATGCACAACTATATCTATACATGAATTATACTATACATACAAAATTTAATTATTAAAACTAAATCTAAAAAAAGTAATTATATAAAAAATTAAATTAATTTCCTTAGTTTTGGGATTTTTACAGTTACATGGCTTAACATACTTGTTTCAACACAAAATTTATCACGCTATAGAGTAACTGGGTTCAACCTACCAATACTTACCATCCGTCCTTCCCTGCATATGAAACACAACATCAATCCATAAGCATAATATTGATACAAAGATACTAATTCTGATGTATAAAGATATTATCATAATACCTGTCCTTGTATAAGACATGCGTTAGACATCTAGAAAATATTATCGTGTTAAGTGCTTAAACTATATCCAGTACCAGGTCTGCCAGCAGATAACGTCAGCATGCAGTCTAGCTCTATGTAAGGATTACTGGGTGTGACGCCCCAGTCCCAAAATACATGGGACCAGGTTTCTTAGCAATGGACAGCTATGTATCAAGTGCACTCTAGTCCAGCTCGAATACTATAAGCTGTTCAGTAAGGGTCACTATCTAAATAACATAATGAATACATCTATGACTCAATCTAAAGAATATAGATTATAAGTATAGACAATTGATATCATGGTCTGCACCCCAAACTATCCTTGTCTGAATAGACTTGAATGAACAATATGAGTCTACAAATGCTAGTCTATAATGGTAGAGAATAAGCAATAAAAATGCAATAATAAACTACGGAAGACATGATACTAATACGTAATCACAATACCTTCCAACCGAGAAGATAATCATGAGAAACTCCGAAATAACTCAACGTCAATCAACGCTACTAATCTGGAAGGAATCCAGGTCCTCAGAGGGACGTAACAAGATATAAAAAATACATGTAATTTAAATACTGTGTAAACAATAAGGGTGAACTAACCATCTAAGTGAATGCAATTTGAGAACAACTTTGGAGAGTATGGGTAGGTATAGGCCAAATAGGAAATACATATATATAATAACGACTGTAATGTTCAACGAATGTCAGAGGGCATCTGCATATATATAATGGTCGTAATATTTATCAAATGTCAGAAGGAATATATATATATATATATATATATATATATATATATATATATATATATATATATATATATATATATATATTATATGGGTGCTGCTATTAGCACTCCTAAAATGTCATTCAGCACTCCTCTTTATTTTTTTTAACATTCAAATTACAAATATATACCCTGCATTAAATATAGCATTAATTTGTGCATGTATGGAGGAAGGAGTGTAGGATGATATTTTAGGAGTGTGGGGTGACATTTTAGGAGTACCAATAATGTTAATGCAAGGGTAAATTTGGAATTTGAATTTTTAAAAACTAAAGAAGAGTATCGAATGACATTTTATGAGTGTTAATAGCAGCACCCATATATATATATATATATATATATATATATATATATATATATATATATATATATATATATATATATATATATATGATGGATTCCCCTCCTCCTTTCTTCTTCCTCCCGCTCCCCTTTGTGCGGGTCCCCGCGGGGGACCGCCGACCGCCTCTAGACGAGCCGGCTTCCCCTCCAGGCTAGGGGTGGGCACGGTTCGGGCCGGGCCCAAATTTGTTGGACCCGGACCGGACCCGTTACTTGGCGGGGTGCGGCGGGACGGGTCCAAAAAATATTGGACCCAAATCGGACCCGACCCGTTTGAAACGGGTCCGAAACGGGTCGACCCGCTGGTCCAAAGGAGTCCAAAAAAAAGTTTTAAAAATTCTATAATAGTAAACATTTACATATGTTATATTGTCTATAAGAACAAAACAAGTCTATTGTCTTCCCAAACTTCTAGAATTTGTTTAGTAAATAATAAGATATTCTATTATGTATAGACTATAATAACAAATAATGCTAAAAATTGATATAAAAAATATATATATACTCCTAGAAATAGGTTGGGCCGGGGCCCCGTTTATTTTGAAAATAGGACCCGTCCCGACCCGTTATTGTCACACGACCCGTCCCGGCCCGCCCCGTTTAAATTTTAAAATTTACGAACCGGCTTGTTTAGACATTTTACGGTTCGGGCCGGGTCGGAACCGCGGGTCCTAGAACCGTACGCCCACCCCTACTCCAGGCCCACCCCCGCTTCCCCCCTTGGCGTCTCCGCCGTCCGAGCCCACTACCAAAATACAGTAAATTAGCGACCGAAAATTAGCGACAGAAATTTTTCGTCGACGTTCGCGACGGCTTTGTGACTACTGGCCGACGGTTTACCGACGGACCATTACGTCGCTATTGTCTACACAGTTCAGTATTTAATACTTGAAATGGACGATCCGTCGTAAAGTAGTCGCTAATGCTTCAAATTGTGAAGTCGACATGCCGTCGCTATTCCGTCGCTTGACGACTACGTAGCGACGGACATTTATTAGCGACGAGCTGATTGCCGACGAATTTTTTTGGCCAAAACCCGTCATTGATCGGTCGCTAACCAAAATTACCGTCGGATGGGCGACGGGTCTGGCCGTCGCTAAATCGACAAATTTTGGTAGTGGCACCTCCCCCTCCTCCCTTTCCTCGCCCTCCCGAATGGATCGACATCCTCCTTTGTCCTCCGACCAGCTCCTTCTTGTTGGATTTGGTCGCCCGGCTGCCGCGATAGTAGTCTCCCTGTCTGGGCCACGACAGCCCCCCTCCCCTCTCCTCCCCCCTCCACCTCTTCTCCGATCCACCCTCCCATCAGCCTTCTCTCAGCCCCTCCACCTGTGGACACACACAAAAGAAGAAGAAGAAAATGCTGTCTTTTCTTTTATTGGCGCAAGGCACCACAAATCGAGTACGCCTGAGAGATCCTGCGCCGAGGATCCCCGAGTACAAAAAGAATTCTGGAGAATGGGACGATGGAGATCGAGCGCAGTTGTTCCTTTACTCCGATTACAAAAGTGGGAGAAAATCTAAGAAAATTGCTAACTCTCGGCTCACTGGCAAGAAGTGCAGTAATTTGGCTCTTGAAAATGCTCTTCGTTCTGTCTTTTGAAGAGGGATGAGGCCCCCCTTTTATAGTCGTTCTTGAGCTGGAATGATGTTATACGCCCACATGAGGAAACATGATGGTTTTTATGTGAACGCATAGTCCTGCTTTGGGAACATAGAATGTAGGCGCATACAGGCTGCGAGATCGTGGATTGGTCGTGGTGTTGACGTGGCCGCGTGCTTCGGAGCACGAATGCTCGTGGAGATTGACGTGGCCGTGTGCTTCGGTGCACGTGTTGATCATGGCTTTGACTGAGTCTGGCTTGGGCGCATAGCCATGTCTCAGCCTATGCGCCCTCCTTTCGGGCGAGCTAGTTTTGGGTGTATGAAGCTTCCCTGAACTGGGCGCATGGAGCTACAATTAACTTGGGCGCATGGAGTTGTACTGACTG
Source organism: Iris pallida (assembly GCA_029216955.1). NCBI lineage: Eukaryota > Viridiplantae > Streptophyta > Magnoliopsida > Asparagales > Iridaceae > Iris > Iris pallida. Next base: position 5,099,188 of record JANAVB010017199.1, on the reverse strand, counting down.
GCACATGGGGCTTTACTGACTTAGGTGCATGGGGGCTTCATTTGCTGAAAAATTTTCATGCTTCTACAAGACCCCTTCAAAGTTTTCGATACTTGAACAAGATTCAAGATACTTTAAAAGAAGCATGGATCGTCTTCTCGTAAGGCAATGGGCGCATAGCATGGCTCTCTCTCCTTGGGCACATAGTATTTGGCCAGTCTGTCAGGGAGATACGACTATTGAAATTTTCTTCGAAATCCGAACTGACAGATTCACCGAAACGAAATTTGAAGCGGTCCATCCTTCATACGTCGTCCACGTCAGCAAGGGACAGTCGCATAGTATGCAGAGAGCTGATCCTTCATGTGGGCGCATAGGCTATAGTGGGCGCATACAACAAATGGGTGCATACAGAAGGTGGGCGCATAGTATAGCCCGTGTCTATAAATAGACCCTTGGAGGGGAGAGAAAGTCCATTATTCCATTCTCTTTGATTTTTTTAGAAAAACTCTTCATCTTCTTTCTTTGAGAATCATGCCTCCCAAGGTCGCCAAGAGATCCGCGAAGGGCAAGGAGGCTGCGCCGAGTGACTCTCCTCTTGCGGCAGCGTCTTCGGCAGTCCAGGATCCGATTCTGGGTGAGGGCATGCTTCAAAAAATGAAGTCTCGAGCGTTAATTTGCGACGCTCGGACTTCTCTTCTGCCTGGGCGCTTGCGCCTAGGGCAACATACTTCTGTGAGCATTACTATGCGCCCACAGAAGTTATGTGCCAACACTGTGGTGTGCTATGCGCCCAAGTGCTGCCACGTTATGCGCCTTCTAAGCTGTAGCATGTTATGTGCCCGCGTACTGTTCGAGAGTTATGTGCCCACATGTCTTATTTTGGGCACATATTCCTTTGGGCGCATAGCCTTTTGGGCGCATAGAAGTCTTCAGGACTTAGCTTTTTCTGCAGTTTCCTGAATCTGACTTTCTTTCTGCCCCTTTTTATATTCTGTAGGGATCTGGCTAGCAAATTTTTCCAGGACCGGTATCGACGATTCTGGGCATGGTGAAGATGTAACACTTGACACCAACATCAGAGAGCTCAGGACTCTTGGTATTTTGGAAGGGTTTTTCTCAGATGGTATGAAGAACCTTTATACATCGAAGAGTCGGACGGTAGTTGGGCGTTACCGTGAAAGTTCTGCTTTCACATTTTTTTCAAGTAGGCAAAAGCAACATTAGAGATGTTATTTTGAAGGTATGGTCTCTTGAAGAAATGGGCCCACGACGTTCGCAATATAGAGGAGAGGAGATCACCATTTGCAGATGTTTTAGCATGCTATATTTGCCCTCCTCCGTGTAGCTTCTTGAAGGTTTAACAGCCTTGTTTGCTTGTTCAACAGTAAAATATGACCTCCTTCGACGAAAGTGTGGTGCTGCCAAGCTGACCAAGCTATGTGTTGCTGATGAATAGCGAATTCTCCCTTCTTTTGGACATCAATGTAATCTTTTACTTCTTATCCAGATGAAGGGATGAAGAACCTTTTGTTTTGCTCATGAGATGTAGTCCTGTGAATGTAACTGATTTTGAATAGACAGAGTACATTCGCTCCATTCTCTTCTTGTGGTATCTGTGGTACTTTATATTAGAGTGCCGAAATACCGTATTTGTGTAAAGGGTATCCCGCTGGAGGATCCTCCTCTCTCTTTTTTTGTTTGGACCTATTGCCCTTTTGTGCATCCGAAAATACGAGCAAATAGATTGGAATGATACTTTCGTGGTCCTATTACCCTTTGGCACACCAGCGGTACGGGTAATAGATTTGAAACAAAACCTAACAGAGGTAACAAGGTCGTGATAGGTTTTGTGCTCTTAGCGTCGTGCCTTTCATCTCGGGTTGGGTACAAGCGTCAAGTTGGAAGACTATCGGTATCAGAGATAATATGGACGTGACACGTGATAGTCAAGAGAGGTTTTTGGTAGAATGGATTTTCTTGTCAAGTTTGGCTTCTTGTCAGGTATTCCTCTCTGAGTGGAAGAAACTTTCCAAGCCTCTTCTCTGACGACCTCCACCGAAGATGAAGAGATGGCCCAGGAAGTTATTAGAGCTTTCTACTCCGTATTGAAAGTGAAACTTCCTGGAGTCTTGAATTGGAATGCCGCCTTCGGCCCTGTGAAGGCTGTTGTCGAATGTCAGGTAGCGGCCCTCGAGAGCATAGCTGGCTATAAAGAGCGGGCCAACACTCTGAGGAAAGTTCTGAACGACCTGGAGGGTCAGGTGGCCATGTTTCGAGACATCAAGCAGCGGAGTCCGACGTCAATGTTCCGTGCAGAGGATGACGCTTTGAAGACAGCTCTTGCGGAGGAGAAGGCTACCTTCCAGGCAAGGAAGGATGCCCTTATCCAGGAGATCGGTGAGCTGGCTGACCAGTATGACCAGTTCAATGCTGCGAGTGAGGCCCGTGCTGCCTCGAAGAACAGGCTGGCTGTGCATATCACTGAGAAGCACAATCACATTGTGCAGATCAGGAACGAGATTGCCCAGCTGGAAGCCGATTTGAGGGCAGCGATATCTGAACAGGAGGATTATTTGTCCCAGGTTGCCATGACTGCCACCGTTTCTGCCCGTTTACAAGAACAGCTGGAGAAGTTGGAGGGGGAGCATCAGAGTCTGATCCTCTTTGAAGATGAAGCCGATCGTCAAGAAGAGGTACGACGTCGAGCTGCTAAGAGATCTGAGGCCGAGATTGTTGCTCTGAGGGACAGCATAAACCGCTTGTGTATCCCGTAGATTTTGTAACTTCTTTCTCTTTTTTTTCTTTTTTTCTAGCCGTCACGGCTGTTGTACCCTTTTTTCCGTCTTTTGATTGAAGTTTAAGTACAAAATAAAGAATCTTTTCGAAAATGAATGTAGTTTTGTGAAATATCGATGCTAGAGGTAATGTGGACGTAGCAAGTATATCTCTGGTAGGTATTCTGCTGTAGAATTTTTGATGTGGACCTATTATCCGTTTTATATTCGAATGATTCGAATATAGATAATAAGTTGAACGAAGCTGCTAGTAGAAGTAATATGGACGTAATAGCAGAGGATGTTCTATATCTTACCAGAGGTAATATGGACGTGGAAAGATATATAACATTAAGTAGGAGTGGATAATTCAGAGGTAATAGGGACGTGATTATCCTTGATGAATGCTTTGCTCAGAGATTATATGGACGTGGCAAAACATAATCATTTCACTGGAGAAATATTTATCAGAAAACAATTCAGAGGTAACGGGGACGTGACTTATTTTCGTCAGACCGAGTTTGGACAGAGTCAAAAACGGAAATGATTCCACTGGAGAAATATTTAGAGGACCTATTACCCAGGGCATATTCAAGACTCTTGGAATACGGATAATAGTTAGATAGTTTTTTTTAGAATCATATAAACATCGCACGGTACATTTACATGACTGAGTATATGTGAACAAAAAGAGGTTACACATAGTATTTCTTCAGGAACTTGCCATTGATAGGCATCATGAGCAAGTCACCATCGGGCTTGGTTAGCCGGTAAGCAACGTTAGAATACACCGATTCTATGACGAAAGGATCTTTCCATTTAGACTGGAATTTCTTTTTTGTTTTGTACGTCATGACCATCGGTCTTCTCACTGCTATGACTAGATCACCGACTTGGAAGATCATTTCCTTCACTTTTTATTGAAGGCTCTGGAAAGGCGTGCTTGGTATAGCTCAATGCGCTGTTGAGCTAACAAGCATTTTTCGTCTAGCGCTTCGAGCTCCTGGAGTCGCAGACAGTAGCTTTCTTCGGTAGTCAACTCGCTGGCTAGGGCTACCCGAAGAGAAAGAATCTGGATTTCTAGGGAAAGAACTGCTTCACTCCCATAAACCAGAGAGAATGGCGTACTGCCTGTTGGAGTCCGGACCGTTGTACAATAGGCACATAAACATTCACCGAGCTTCTCGTTCCAATCGCGTTTATTTGAAGACACAAACTTCTTGATAAGCTTTATGATGGTTTTGTTGAAGGCTTCTGCTAGCCCGTTAGCCACCGGATTGTAGGCAGTAGAGGCTACGTTCTGGATTCGATTCCTATCACAGAACCGATAGAATGCATGGCTTGCGAACTGTGGACCATTATCATGGATGATCCTGCGAGGTAGGCCGAAGCGGTAGATGACGTGATATTTGATGAAACTAATCACGTTCGATGCCTTCACTTCGGTTAGCGGTATACCTTTCGCCTATTTAGAGAAGTAATCGGTTATGGCTAGGATGAACCGATGTCCTTTGGAGGATGGCGGACTGATTGGTCCTATGACGTCCATGCCCTAGACTTCAAATGGCCAAGATGCTACCGTCGGGTGTAGAAACTCCGAAGGTTGATGAATGAAGTCAGCGTAGAACTGACAAGCTCTACACTTCTTTGCATATTCAACAGCATCTGCTACCATTGTGGGCCAGTAATAACCCATTCTTTTGAGGTAATCTTGTAATTTGGGGCCCGGTTGATGTGCACCACAAACTCCATCGTGCGCCTCCCGGAGTGCATGTTTGGCTTCTGTGTCTGACAAGCATCGTAACAATAGCCAGTCGTAAGAGCGTCGATACAACATCTTAGTACCTACATCCTAGTAAAATCTGAGGGATCGCCTTTGGATGGATACTGCTTCCTTCGGGTCCTTAGGGAGGATTCCATAGACAGCATAGTCTTTGAAGGAAAATCTTCTGTTTTTAGCATCGACGTTTGTTTTTGCTGCATAACTTTGATGAATATACAAGGCATCTTTCACACAAAATAATTTTCGACCAGATACTGTGATCGACTGCTGTGTATTGGTAGGAACGGTCAAGGAAGCAGCGAGACCGGCTAGAGCATCTGCTTCTATATTCTATAGTCGAGGTACGTGCTCGATGAAGAATCCAGCGAAGGTAGATGCCAGCTCGATTATTGCTCTATGATAGGGGATGAGATCTTCGTGGCGAACTTCATAATCCCTTCGGACCTGACTAACTATTAGCTTGGAGTCGCCGTAAGCTTCTAGATAGTCAACTCGCTTCGCCAGTTGTAGGCCGATTAATAAAGAATTATATTCGGCCACATTGTTGGTACATGGTTCCACGAGAGAATATACACGGTGTATAACCAGATGATCAGGTGACACGAGCACGACACCTACTCCAGCCACGATGTTTTCTTTGTGCCCTATTCTTGATGCGCCATCAAAGAACATTTGCCAAATAGGGATATCTTTAGTTGCGGTGTTAGACTCCACCACTTCGTCGGAGATTTCATCATAGAGTTTGGACGACTCCTGCACCGAATGAGCTGCTAGAAAATTAGCTAATGTTTGGCCTTTTACTGCCTTCTGAGGGACGAAGATCATATCATATGGAGTTAACAACATTGCCCATATGGCTAAACGGGAATTGAGAGAGCCCGGTTTAGTCATGAGTATTATGAGAGGGTTGACTTTCGATATAATATGGATAGTCTGCCCAGACACGTAGTGGCGTGTCTTCTGGATGGCAAATACTAGTACAAGGCATTCCTTCTCCACCGGTGTGTATCTGTGCTTGGCACCCACATTGTGCGGCTGAGGTAGTAGATTGCCTGTTCATGGCCGCCTTCGTTTTTCTGAGCTAAGAGGGCGCCAAAGGAATGATCCATAGCACGGACATATAGTAAGAAGGGCTTCCCCATTATTGGAGCTACCAATACTGGAGGGCTTGTAAGATATGCCTTGATGTCATCGAATGCACGTTGACATTGTTCAGTCCAGACGAAAGATACGCCTTTCTTCATGAGCTGAGTGAATGGTTGACACCTTCCAGAGATGTTCGAAATGAATCGTCTGATGTATGCTAGCCTTTCTTATAGTCCGCGTAGATCTTTGAGGTTTCTTGGAGGATGCATGTCGAGAATAGCCTTCACTTCTCTGGGTCCAGATGTATACCCTTTGAAGTGATGACGAAACAAAAGAACTTGCCACTGGAGACTCCCAGAAAAGACTTGGTTGGATTCATCTTCAGTTGGTGTGCACGCATTAGTTCGAACACCGTTCTCAGGTCTTGGAGGTGGTTGCCCTTGAGACGACTTTTGACTGTGATATCATCTACGTAGCATTCCACAATTTTGTGCAAATGATCGCAAAATATTATTTTCATGGCTCGCTGGTATATTGCCCCTGCATTCTTCAATCCGAAGGGCATCACCGTATAGCAGTATATATCCAACGATGTTTGAAAAGATGTGTGCTTCTCATCGTCGAGGAACATCTTGATCTGGTTGTAGCCTGAGAACCCATCCATGAAGGACATCCGCTCAAAGCTGCAAGTGTTGTCGATCATTACGTCAGTGATCGGTAGAGGAAACTCGTCTTTCGGGCATGCAGAGTTCAAATCATGGTAGTCGATACAGACTCAAACTTTACCTTTCTTTTTTATGACTGGAACGATGTTGGAAACCCAGTCTGGGTGTTGTTCTTCGCGAATGAATCCACTGGCAATGTGCTTCTTGACTTCATTCTCGATGGCTTTCATAACGTCTGGACGGAATCGTCATTATTGCTGTTTCACTGGCTTAGCTTTAGACGAAATATTCAGGCGATACATAGCGACTTTAGGGTTCAAGCCTGGCATTTTTTCATAGCTCCATGCGAAGACGTCGATGTATTCTCTTATATGTTGTATAAGAGATTAGCGTTCATCGCCAGATAGGCTTTTGCTGATGAAGATCGGTTGGTAGGATGCTTCATCTCCTAGATTGACTTGGATAACTTCGCCTTTGGTAGGTGGTTTCCATTGTTCGAAGTGCAGCTCCCACCTGGTGTCCATCTTTTGAGCCCATTGTTCGAGATCGATTGATTGGATATTGTCTGTAATTTGGTTGGCGAAAACCATGTTGACGGACAGAGTTGCTTTGAACATGTCGCTGATGCTGGAGTCTGAGTCCCAAAGGAAGGAATCAGAAGAATGAGAACAATGATCTGCTTTATCATCTGATCTTTCGAGAGTTGTTGGAGGAGAGACATAGCCCAAACCAACACCGCTTCGTTGATAGTAGTTCTCGGATTTGCCGGAGGAAGCAAAGTGTCGTATTGGCAACCGTCGTCCTCGGCCGTAATTTACCCCTTTGTCGCTTTTGATGTCATATCCCATGTTCTGGATGATGTTCTTGGCCTGCCAACTATACCAGAAAAGTTGTATTTTTTTAGAGTCATAGTCAGCTTCTGTGTTGTGCTTGGGAGAAGTAGAGTCTGGAACGAACTTTCTCTCGCCAATTATATGACCGAAGATGATTAGCTCTTCATCTTTCTTTCTGGCTGGAACGATGAAGTAGAGGATATCTTCAGGATAAACATTTTCCCGCAGGTGAAGTGTTGTGACCGGCATGCAGTGGTGTGGTCATATGTCGTTCTCTAGAGCGTATATCGTATCTATGTAGTGGTTTACAGATTGATAGACATCGGAGTAATTCAAAGATAAACCTTTACTAAGGAAATACGCACGTTCTTCTTCAGGGATAACATCATCCACCGAAGGTACATTATTATGAGTATTGATATACTCATTGTAAGGATCATCATTTGGAAGAGGAGCCACAGTCTTGGCCAAGTTCACCACGTAGGATAATTCTTCAAGATTAGGGGGACGGGCATCAGTAGGTTCCTCCCGGGGTATCTTGTTGAGAGTGATAGTCAGTGGCTTGACCTTGTCATGGTTCTACTTTTTAACCCAGATTTTGAGAGGCTTCGGAGTACTTTTTAGAGTAGTACGTCCTTTGACTCGGATAATCAGGGGACCATTGGAGGATGGACTTGATTCAGCTTCATTGTCAGCTTCATTGCCGTCATTCTTAGAGGGTTAAGATTGGTAAAGTATCGAATCTCTATAGTAAGCTTCGATGACCTTGAAAGGATCAACATCGTCAAACTCTGTCTTCACGACACCGTCGCTATTGACGTACTTGAAGCATTGGTGAAGTATGGAAGGAACGATCATGTTCTCGTGTATCCATGGACGTCCCAACAAGACGTTGTAGGATACATTAGCATCGATTATATAGCAGGAAACCTCCGTTCGAAGATCAGCGATCTGGCATTTAAGATGGATCATGCCCAGTGGATGGCTTCGACCAGCATTGAAAGCCATGATAGCTGTGTTGGTTGCGGATAGCTTGTGCAGAGGGATTCCCAGAATTTAAAGCAAACTTCTAGGAATGATGCTGAGGGAGGATCCTGGATCGATGTGCACACGGTCCACCATGATCGCCGCGATATACCCTGTATAGTACAGGGGTCTATCATGACGATTATTCTTGAGTAGCATGTCCTCTTGAGAGAAGATGATGTTGGGCACCAATTCCATAGTACTGTGGCAGTGGAGACAGGAGACAGGATCTTCAGCGGAGGCTTCGACTTCAGCAAGGTAAGAGTCGGCATGTAGTAATACCTCACTTAAGGCCTTCCGCATTTCTTTGGAGAGCCGCAATAGATCGAAACAGACAACCTGGCAGGTGTATTGGCTAGCTGAGCCAGTATGTCAAAGTTGTAGGGTCGATCCATGCCTTTGGGAGCTGGCGTCTTTAGAGATTTGTCAAACCACGTCTCCTTCTGCTTGGATTTGTCCATAGTTTGAGGCTTGGATGGGCCGGCTTCTGAGCTTGTGGGGGCAGCAGGAGCTTGAGGAGGTACTACTTCTTGTATGGGATCGTACGTCTAGAGATAAGTCTTTTCCGATTGCGTCTCGTCGGATAGAACCTCGTAGATGGGGGAGGATACCATATGGCATGGCTTGAATTTCCTGCCCCTTCTTACTTTGGGAGGTGCTACCCCCTGTGTCACTTCTTGGACAAGGTCCGGGAGGACCCACATGATCTCAACACGTTCAGTTATGAGTGGAACCAAGGTCGAGTTGCGAGTTGGTGGTAGGTTGACGACTTCCATCATCGCCTTGGGGATCGGGACCATGCCGTCTGGGACTTTCGTAGAAGAAAAGTCGCCAAACTAAAGAGAGATCATGTTAACAGATACGATCTTGTCTTCAGCTTCGAGGTTGATCACTTGGCTGTCGATAAGCTGTTGTATCTTCTTCTTCAGGACGATGCAGTCCTTGGTGGAGTGATGCACATACTAATGATAGAGACAGTACTTGGGATCATTGTGTTGGCTCGCCTCTGCAGGACGTCGTGGTGGAGACAACGTCAGCTTATTGCCCTTCGTCAATGTGTGGAAAATGGTAATGACATCGTCTTCGTCGAAGAAGAAGGTCTCCTTAGGCTTGTCGAAGGTGCCCTCAGAATTGGAAGCTCCTTTGGATGTGTCGACTTTCAGGACTTCTTTTCCTTTACCCCCACGAACAGGGATAGTTTGAGGATGCTTGCCCTTGTATTCGGATTTGGGTGTCTTCAACCCCAGTAGTTCTAAGCTAGGAACGTTATTTTCAGCAGCATCAGCGGCCCCAATGAAAGCGGGCCATGTATCATACTTATGTATACCTAGACAAAACATCACTGTAGGAAGAAAGTTATGTCGACAAGTATCTATTAGTTCTGAGTCTGGTATGCCGAAGGGCATCTTCAGTGCTAGTCGCCTGAAGCGTTCGATGAAGGCGATAACCGACTCAGTCCTCCTTTGCTTGGCCTCGATGAAGGTGGACATACTAACATACATGCCACTCTCGTAAAACCTGTTGAGGAACAACCTCTCCAAGTCTTTGAATGAATTGATACACCCGTCAGGAAGACTGCAGAACCATTCGAAGGCTACCCCCTGCAAGGTGCTAATAAATAACTTCGACAGGAACGGATCATCTTTGGGCAAGTGCAGAGTCTGCTGTTGAAGTACGTCATGTGCTGACGAGGAGAAGTCAAACCGTCAAATGAGTTCAGCATCAGCGGCTTGTAGTTGGAAGGGCAAGTAGCGTTCTCCCATTCAGGAGGATACGTTTGAGATATCCCCATCTTCTGAAGCTCGTCTTTGTGTGAGATGGTGTCGAGGCGAGCGATCAAGGAATCAATTGCATCCTGTTGATTGAGCAGGTGTTGGGAAACGGCTGCTGAACGGTTGTCAGGCGTTGTTGGCGAAGGTCCACCCCCGATATTTGTAAGATTTGAAGGAGGCGCAACGTAATGATACTCCTTTTATAGTGAATAAGGGTTGTTGTTGTGAGCCGGACTAACATGGGCCGAGGCATTTTATTGAGGTGGAGGAACAGTCCCAGCAGCTTGAAATGCCATGATACTGGTAAGCATATCAGTGATCTTGGCAAATGCTGTTTCGAAACCCTCTAGCCGTTTACTAGTCTGATCGCTGGCTTCTTCAGGTCTTTCTTTGTCTGCCATGTATGTAGATAGCATGCGAGAATGAACAGAGGAAGTAGTACAACTGGTGCTGATACTGTCTGTCTCCGAGTGGATAAGTCTTTTATCTTCAAGTAGAGGAGGTAGATATTCGCCATCGGATTCGAAGGGATCATCGTCCTCTGGAAGGCTACCCCCAGTGTAAGGGTCATCTGCTTCAGATTCTGAGGGAATGCTACCTCCGGCTTGGAAATCTTCGTCGTCCATATGGAGTCTTACCTTTGATCGAGCGCCCTTATAGACTCCTTCGGATGCGACAGCCTGTTGGCCATCTGTTGGTAGACTTCTTCTTCTTCTTCTTGCGGAGCTAAGAGAGAAAGTTGGGTTCGTAGTCCACCGTCTTTGATTGGGGCTTCCGTAAGGGGGACCCCACGAAGCCATGTTGGATGAAACACATAGTGGCTTATCGTCGTCAGAGAAGTGTAGCCGTCGAAACACGGATTTTCTCTGAGGCACTCTTGTTGCTTTGGAGCAACAACAGTTGATAACAATACTGGTGCATGGTAGCGCACTATGAATTTTTATGTTCTTCTTCGCTTTACGCTTATGATTTATCATGTTGTACAAGTCAGCGGAAGGGAGTTTTGCCTTACAACCCATATTGTATGCATCGCCGAGCTTTGCATGCGGGTTTGTAAGGAGACTAGGCGCATCCAGACATAGTTCATGTGCAGGGGCAACCCCCACACCTAAGTTCTGTGATGTCCTTGAAGGCAGCCCCGTGTTATACGCGTTAGGGCCTGTCTTTTTGTTGTGGGCGCATAGGCCTTAGAGACTGGCCTTGAGCACGTGCTCCTTGACAGCATGTTTGAGCCTCCTTGATGTGGACGCATAGTATGGATCCAGAGAGCCTGGGCACATAGCCTTGGGCGCATGGCTCTGGATGCCCAGCCTGTTGAAGACAAAAGTATTCTGGTTGGGGCTATGCACCCAAACACTCCCTTGGGCGCATGGCCTTGGGCGCATGCCTGGTGGAGCAGCGCTGTTTTCTTCCAGTTTGGCCTCCTTCGTTTGTGAGCCTCGCCGGGTTGGCCAGAGTGTCGCACACCCCGATTCTTGGCATCGTAGTATTTTTTTTTGCCAAGTCTCGGGTGTTGAACTCCTTTTGTTGGTTGTGAAGGAAAGAAGTCACTGGGCTAGTAGAGCCCGGAACGTTGTGAGCCTTCTCCATTTGGGGAACTTCTGTGGCAGAGTCATGCGCCCATGTGACAGAGTCCTCCAGCTGTATATCTTCTATAACACTAGCAGGATATGCACAGTGAGCCTTCGGAAGCCAAGTCTTGCGAGACTTGTTTGGCTTCGCTGATTTTGAGGGAGTAGAGCTATCCCTCGAGAGCATCTCTTTGAACGCCTGCTGATCGAACTTTACGATCAGCATCTTCTTAGTACTCCCCACTTTGTCGGTATCGGATTGCATCACCACCTTCTCGTCAGAGGAAAAGGTAGTCCCCAGTAGAGTCGCCATTTTTATGGACACACAAAAAAAGAAGAAGAAAACCCTGTCTTTTTTTTATTGGCGCAAGGCACCACAAATCGAGTACGCCTGGGAGATCCTGCACTGAGGATCCCCGAGTACAAAAAATAATTCTGGGGAATGGGACGATGGAGATCGAGCGGCTGTTGCTTCGTTACTCCGTTGACACTCCGATTACAAAAGTGGGAGAAAACCTAAGAAAATTGCTAACTCTCGGCTCACTGGCAAGAAGTGGAGTAATTTGGCTCTTGAAAATGCTCTCCATTCTGTCTTTTGAAGAGGGATGAGGCCCCCCTTTTATAGTTGTTCTTGAGCTGGGATGATGTTATGCGCCCACATGAGAAAACACGCTAGTTTTTATGTGGGCGCATAGTCCTGCTTTGGGCGCATAGAATGTAGGCGTATACAGGCTACGAGATTGTGGATTGGTTGTGGTGTTGACGTGGCCGCATGCTTCGGTGCACGACTGCTCATAGAGACTGACATGGCTATGTGCTTCGGTGCATGTGTTGATCATGGATTTGACTGAGTCAGGCTTGGGTGCATAGCCATGTCTCAGGCTATGCGTCCTCCTTTCGGTGGAGCTAGTCTTGGGCGCATGAAGCTTCACTAAACTGGGCGCATGGAGCTATACTTGACTTGGGCGCATGGAGATGTACTGACTGGGCGTATGAAGCTTCGTTGGCTGGGCGCATGGAGCTCCATTGACTGGGCGCATGGGGCTTCACTGACTTGGGCACATGGAGGCTTCATTTGCTAAAAAAAATTCATGCTTCTACACCCCCCCTCCGCCTATTCTCTGCCCCACCCCCCCTCCGCCTCATCTCTGCCCCCTCCCCTTCCTACTGCCACCACCCTCCAGGTTGCCGCGGCCTTGGCAGCCCCCTGTCTGGGCTACGACAGCCGTCCCCAACCCATCTCCCTCCCCCCTCCACCCCACCCCCCTACGCCTCATCTCCTCCCCCTCATCCTCCCACCGCCCCCACCTCCCTCCCGCCGTTCCCACCCTCTCCCCATCCACTTTTCTTCCGCTCACTGTTCAAATTTCAAAATCACTCATTTCCCGCTCAAGCTCTCCCTATCCCCATGGGGTGCAGATGCATACTTGCGTTGCGTCCGGCAATGCGCCCCCTCCCCCGTTTGTGCCCAGCAACGCTGCCCTCCTTTGCGCTTCCCAGCATGTGCCCCCCCACCCGAGCCTCCTTCCGAGCTTCTCCGCTCCTTCTGAGGCTCCTCCTATGCGCCTTTCACTGGCCCACCTTACGCCTCCCTCGCACCTCCAGCGGCGCCCACCCTAGCTCCTCCTATACGCCCCTCCCCTCGACTCCCCACAGCCAAGCCTCCCCCTATACGTCCAAAGCAGCGCCCTCCCCCTATGCGCCCACAGCTGCGCCCTCCCCCTATGCACCCAAAACAGCTCCCTCACTGGCCCCTCCATGCATAGCAAGGCTCCCCCTGCCCCTCTTATGCGCTAGCCCCCCTCCTCCCGAATAATCTATGCGCCCAGCGCCTTCTACTTGGGCAGCATCACCTTTGGCAACCTCCCTCTGCTGGCCTCCTCTTGGGGAGCAGCGCCCTCTTCCTCCCTCAGTTGGAAGATCTTCTAACCTGCGAGGAGTCCCCTCAGATGCCTTGGTCGGCCCCACCTCGTACGTTGACAAAGTTCGCCGGGATTGGATTGCCCAGAGAAAACCTATCCTCCCAAACGTCACTCTCCCCGAGATAGACTATCCAACCCCATCGGCCGGGCAGTCCCTATCGAGTTCGTTCTCATCTGCGGACCTGGCGTCGCTTTATGAGCGGTTCTCCTCCACGTTTATTTTACGGTTCCCCTCGGGTTGCCCCAAGCTAGCCCGAGTGTAGGAGGAAATTTCCAAATGGAGCCTTACGTCAGATTACAGAGTGGCTCCATTCGACCCCAAAAACATCCTTCTCCACTTATCCTCCGTGACAGATCAAAAGTTAGTCCAGACTCGGGGCTCGAGAAAAATAGACTCTAAAGTCATGACAGTTGTTAGATGGTCCCAGGACCAAAACCCCAAAGAGGACTCACCCATAGTGACCGCATGGGTCACCCTCCCCAACCCACCTCTGATATGTTTCATACCAGCAGCTCTGAAAAGGATTGTCAACTCCTTCGGTACCTTTGTCGCCATGGCAGAGGAAACTAAGAACCTTACCAGAGCCAATTATGCCAAAGTCTGCCTGAAACTCGACATCTCTACAGAACTCCCCAATTCCATCAACATCGAGCTAGAAAGTAAGACCCACACGCAACCAATCTTATATGACAACACCGTCATATATCGCAATCACTGTAACAAGAGAGGACATCGAATCAAACACTGTTACAAAGCCCACCCAGAGTTAAAAAAGACTCTAGCACCGAAGGTGCACAAGCCAAGGACGAACCAGGGTCAGAGATCACCCCTCTTACTGCACCCAAACTCGCACATCAGATTCGAAGCCAGCCCTCAGCCGATTCAGCAACCCAATAAAACCGCCGAGCAGGGAAGCACCACCACTACCCAAAAAGCCCCATCGTTAATACCCACAACAGGTTCGACGTCTTGGCGTCGGAAGAAAACATCCACACCAAAGATGACCATACTTGAACAGCCACCACTGGCAGTGAGAGCAACTTCATACCCTCTGACACTGTAACCCAGGTCAACCAAGAAGAAAACATCCCTCATCCCAACATATCATAGTGCATTGAAGAAAGATCTGACCACAACAAAATTGTAGCAAGCACAAACAACACGGAGGGCATCAAAAGTCAGGAGAGCCTCTCACCTCGACCCATTCTCGCTGAAGACCTGGCCATCATCGGCCCAGGACAAGTGATCAGCTGTCAGCAAGTCATTGACGCAGGAGCATTCGTCCCATCCTCTCACTTTGGAGGATCGTCCAGTCAATAGAGACCCACATCACATAGGAAGACCCCTCGACCGTACCTTTATCAGAAAATAGAAGATTAAAAACTAAAGGAGCCATTGAGTCCACGGTTATGACCACCAGGTCAGACGCAAAACTCTCCAAACACCAACAACCCAACAAGAATAATGCCTAACATCCTATCCTAGAATATTAGAGGTCTTGCAAACAAACCGACGTTGAGGAGATTAATCAACCTCAAGAGTATTCCTAAAATTGACATCCTAATCATCTTAGAACCCAAAATCCCCCCAAAAGACTCAAATCGATACAGCTGCAGCTCGGTTTTCACCACGCCATCGCAGGAAGACATGATATTTGGCTCCTTTATTCCTCTGATGTAAATATCAGTATCATGCTCGACACGATGCAAGCTCTCTCGTGTTGGGTAGAGCACCCCACCCTTCTGAAACGCGCCCTATTATCTGCAGTCCATGGTAGCTGCGACATTATCGATCGCAAACAGCTCTGGACAGACCTTCTGGACACTATCTCCATCACCTCCTATCTCCCTTGGCTTTGTGTAGGCGACTTCAACGCGGTCACCAGCAGAGAAGAGAAGACGGAAGATAGGCCTCGCCCACCAACGGCCATGCAAGACTTCAAATCCTTCATCTTCAACGCTCACTTAACCCTCCTCCAGTTCACCGGCAGCGCCTTTACCTGGTGTAACATGCAGAAAGGAGATCACAGACAATACTCTCGTCTGGACCGTGTACTCACCAATGCCCAGTGGAAAGACATGAGTATCACATCCAACCTCGCTCACTTCAACGCAACCGAATACGATCACGCCCCCTTCTCATCGAAATCAATCGTAACTTAAACCAGATCAAAAAAAGTTTCACTTTCCAGGACTTTTGGTGTCACCACCCTTAATTCTTGAGCATCGTGGAGGCCGCGTGGTCTAGGACTGACTTCCTCAACCCCCTCATCCGTGTGGCCAATAAACTCAAGACTACCAGAAAAGCCCTCACTGTCTGGAGCAAGCAGGCTTTTGGGACATTTTTCAAGCCGTCCAGACCACCGAAGATGATGTGACCCGAGACGAAGCCCTTTTTTTGAATGACAATTCACAAGCGACCAGAAAGACCCTGAATCTATCCAAATCCATCCTCAAATTCTGCATAAAAGTCAAAACCGAGTTCTGGAAGAGAAAGCCAGGCTTAAATGGGACAGCGACGGGGACAAAAACACCAGTTACTTTTACGCCTGCGTCAAGGGCTGCAGACATAAGCTCAACATTCATCAGATCGCCGATGACAACGGAAGCATCATCAAAGACCAGAGGGGAATCCAACTGGCGACGACAAACTTCTACTCGCAGTTGTTTACCAAATAAACCGTCATGAAAGACCCTGATTTCCTTTCGGAGATCCCCATCCATATCAACGACATAGACAACACCCACTTGGAGCTCCCCCCATCTTAGTTGGAAGTGAAAGCGGCTGTCTGGGCGCTTGACGCCCACAGCGCCCCCGGTCCGGACGGATTCAACGATGTATTCTTCTGCACGTGCTGGGACATCATCAAGACAAACATCCACGAAACGGCGACCACCTTTTTCCAAGGAGCCAGGTACCCTAGATCTATTTCTTGTGCTAAACTGATCCTCTTTCCCAAGCAGGACAATCCGAAGACTTTCTGAGATTTCAGACCCATTAGTCTATGCACCTTCACCAATAAAATCATTTCCAAGATCATCGCCACGCGCATGACCGACATTCTACCCAAAATCATATCAGAAGAACAGAGTGGCTTCGACCGGGGCAGAAACATACAAGACAATATTATGCTGGCACAGGAAATGATTACGTGCATGAAATTACCTTCAAGGGGCGAGAACATCGCTACGAAATTAGACATTAAGAAGGCTTATGACAGGCTCGACTGGCAGTTCATGATCTGGGTCTTCAGAGCATTCAGATTCTCGAAATCATGGATCAGTATTGTCTGGCGATCGATCAACAACTCATGGTTCTCCACGGTGAGCAACGGACAAGCGGACGGCCTCTTCAAATCCAATCGAGGAGTAAGAGAGGGAGACCCGCTTTTGTCTACTATTTTTATCATAGCGGCAGAAGCTCTGAGCAAAAATCTAAACAAGTTGCCGAGGACCCCACACTTCAAGCATTTCCATACAGCTAGCGGATGCACGATCATCACTCACCTAGCTTACGTCGACGATATCTTCATCTTCTCCTCCGGAGACGTCGGGTCCGTGGAAGCTGTATATAATGTGCTCCAAAGATACGCTAGCTGTTCTGGCCAACGAGTCAACCCCGAAAAAAGCACCATTTATGTCCACCACAAAGCCAACAGGGAGTACACCGCTACTCTAACCAACATCACCTCCTTCGCTGTCGCATACCCTCCTTTCTTCTATCTCGGTTGCCCGTTGGTCTTTGGCAAATCGGGCACGGGCAACTTCGAAGGTCTTATTGGCAAATCCGAAAAATATTAGAAGGTTGGCATAACGTAACCTTGTCGCCAGGACGCAAAATTGTACTGATAACTCATGTGCGATCATCCATCCCTATATACAGCCTAGTAGCTTGTTCTCCTCCAAAGAAGGTCCTTACCTCCATTGAGAATCTCTTTGCCACCTTCCTCTGGGGCCACAACGACTCCAAAGACAAACATCATTGGGCCAGCTGGGGCTCCATGGCCAAACCTACCGATGAGGGCGCCTGGGATTCTCTTTATTGCATCACATTGTGGACGCCTTCTCCATAAAACTATGGTAGAAATTTTGCGTCGGCCGGTCCCTTTGGGCGTGCTTTATGAAGGCCAGATATTTTAAACACATCCACCCGGCTAGTGCCATCAGCAACAGTAGATCATCGGCGGCCTGGCATCGTATTCTGTACGGTCGCACCCTAGCTGAGCTATTAATTTGCCTCCAGCTTGGCTCGGGCAAATCAGCGCTATTCCTTAAATGGTGGATAGGAACCAACCTTATCCCTCGCATACCAGCCGCCCCGGCAACCAGTACGAACAGAGAATTATAGAACAACGCTGACAGCTGGAATTGGCTCAGGATCCGGAAATGGAGCGGAGAGGAGGTCGCCACTGCCCTCCGGATCTCCGGTCTGAAGATTGGCACGGTCGTCGATGCACTCTCTTGGTCGGACACCCATAATGGCACATTCACTATTGCCTTTGCCAGACAGGTCGTTCGTGGAACTAGGCCTCCCGCTCCTATCTTGAGCCCTTTCTGCAACCCTGTATACCAAAAAAATGGTCATTTCTGATATGGAGATTGGTCCGCAAGAAACTCCCCGATGACGACATCCTCACCACCATCTGTTACAGCTTAGCGTCAGCTTGTAATTGTTACGTCGATAAGCAGCCGAAAATAATTGACCACATTCTCCACCATAGCGACTCTTCCGCCAGCGTCTGGACAGCCCTTTCCTATCATTGCAGCATGGTTTTGGTTGTTGAGAGCTTCAACGATCTTCTGGCCACCTGGGCCAACGAGTCTCAGTGCCACCAGATCGTTGTAGCCACCACCACGTGGGTTATATGGAAGAACCGCAACAAAGCTAGATACGAAGGTCGCCAATTCTCCATTGCGCAGCTACTTCGCGAGGCCATCCGCCAGTGCAGCAAGACCTCTCGTCTTTGCAAGCATGGCCACAAGGATTTCTGGAAGCGTTTGTCCTCATGATGTTTTTGCCAGGAGGGGTTCCCCCCCTCCTTTGTGTTTTCTGCTTTTTGCGTTTACTTGTAAAGGCTTCAGCATTTTGCGCCTTGAACAAATAAAAAGGGGTAGTTTTCTTAAAATATATATATATATATATATATATATTCGAAACAACTAAATTTTATTCATAACAAGACAGAAAATGCTGAAGCCTTTACAAGTAAGCGCAAAAGGAAGACAGAAAAAAGAAGGAAACAAGAGATGTATCCTACTTTATGCCCCAAGATCAGGAGAGCAAAGATTGCCAGAAGACCACTTGACCATTTTTACAGTGTTTGCTGACTTTGTAAATCTGTCGTAAGACCTCCCGAATTAGT
This sequence comes from Iris pallida, assembly GCA_029216955.1. Lineage (NCBI taxonomy): Eukaryota > Viridiplantae > Streptophyta > Magnoliopsida > Asparagales > Iridaceae > Iris > Iris pallida. Next base: position 5,080,411 of record JANAVB010017199.1, on the reverse strand, counting down.
TGAGTGGTCATATATTGGTGTCCCTTGTATCCGATTTTGTTTCAATTTTTCCACATGACCCACGGGATAGCGGCTGCAACGATCTGGTGGCCATACGAGATATTGCCCCAAGTGGCAAGAAGATCGTTGTAGCTTCCACTGACCTGGTCCTACTTGCAACGAAGAGAGAGCGCGTTCCATAACTGCACGGCCACTTCTCCAGAGTAAAGAATATGGTCAACAGTTTCTGATTGTCTCGTCATGCAGCAGTGACACGCCGAAGCTCAGCTGAATCCAATGGTTAAGAGAGCGTCATCGGTGGGGAGCTTCTTGCAATGCGCTCTCCAAATCAGAAATAACTATTTTTTGGGATGAAATACTGCAGAAGGGGCCAATGGTGGGGGATGTCGTTCCAATGCCATAAACGACGCTTTTGGCCGAAGCTAAGGAGAAAGAGCCATTGGCCAACATAGACCACTACAGAAAGTTGGGGTCCATCTTGACCTTCAATCCGATAGCTAGCACAGTACCGGTGGCCGCCTCCCCTATCCATTCTCGAGCTCTCTCCCTGAGCCAGTCGCCCAAGCTATCCCATAAATCACAAATCGTGCTGTATGGGGGGGCAGCTGGGTACTGGGTAGGAGGTCTTCACCGGCCCAATGTTCATGGAATAAAGACGATTTGTCAGACCCTAGGTGTAGTCGGATCAGATGCTCTGCGAGACTCCGGCCGTGGAGTATGCGACGCCAAGACACAGATGATATGCAATTGGAGACAGCAGCGGACAGGTAAATATGCCTGAAATATCTGGCCTTCATAAACCTAGCCTAAATATTGCAACTCACTCGAAGCTTCCACCATAATTTCATCAAGCAAGCATCAACGACATGCGACAGTCTGCTAAAACCAAGACCTCCTTCGGATGTGGGTCTGGCTAAGGTGTCCTAACTAGCCCAATAATGTTTATCCTTACCGTCGCTGTGCACCAAGAAGAAGTTAGCGAAAATGGTTTCAATGGTGGAGAGCACCTTTTTAGGGGGAGTGCAAGAGGCGAGGGTGCAAATGGAGATGGAGGAGAGCACATGTTTAATCAGAATCATCTTTCCACCAGGCAGTAAAATTGGATTATGCCAACCCTTAAGTTTTTTTTCTAATTTTGCCCACCAGTCCTTCGACGGTCCATATACCATAGGGTACCCTAAGTAGGAGAAAGATGGATACGCCACGGAAAAGGAAGTGATGATGGCTATGGAGGAGGAGTGTTCTCTGTTGGCCTTGTGGTGAACATAGATGACACTCTTGTTGGGGTTGATGCACTGGCCAAAGCATTTGTCGTATCTCTGTAACTTGTTGTGGGCCACTTCCACGGACCCGACTTCGCCGAAGGAGAAGATGAAGATGTCGTCGGCATATGCGAGGTGGGTGATGATCGGATAATCGATGGCGGTGTGAAAATGCTGGAAGTGGGGGGTGCCAACCATTTTATTGAGGTTTCTGGTCAGCACTTCTGCCGTAATAATAAAAATGGTGGATGATAAGGGGTCTCATTGTCTCACACCATGACTAGATTTGAAGAAACCCTCCGCTTAGCCGTTAATAATCGTAGAAAACCATGAATTACTGATCGATCTCCAAACGATGTTGGTCTAGGTTTCCAAAAACCCGAAGGCCCTGAAGACCCAAATTATGAAATGCCAGTCTAGTCTGTCATACGCCTTCTCCATGTCCAGCTTGATTGCAATGTTTTCACCCCTAGACGATAATTTCATGCACGTGATCATCTCCTGGGCCTCCAGGATGTTGTCTAGGATATTCGTGCCACTGACGAAGCCACTCTACTCTTCAGAGAATCTTGGATAGAATTTTGGTCATGCGGTTGGCAATAATCTTCGCTATAATTTTGTTAGTGAAGGTGCACAAGCTTATGGGGCAAATGTCTTTGAAGGTCTCCGAATTATCCGACTAGGGGATAAGAATAAGGTTGGCACAAAAAATCGATCGGGGGTACCTGGCTCCTTGGAAAAATACGGTTACTGCCTCGTAGATATCTGCCTTGATGATGTCCCAGCAAGCTCTAAAGAATACACCAGTGAATCCGTCCTGTCCAGGAGCACTGTGCTCGTTCAAAAGAGGGAAGCTGCGGCTTGATGTTGTTACTGTCTTCTATCAGGCGAGGGATCTCCGCTGGGAATTCCTCGTCCAAGGTGATGGCTTCTTTAGTAAACAACTAGAAATAGAAATTAGCGGCTGCCGTTTGGATCCCCTGTTGATTTTTGATAATGTGACCATTCTCGTCTACGATTTGGTAAAGGTTGAGCTGTTGTCTGCGCCCCTTGACACATGAGTGAAAGTAGCTCATGTTTTTGTCTCCCTCGCTGTCCCTTGTCAGTCTGGCTTTCTGTTTTCAGAAATCCGCTTCAACTTTTACCCAAAATTTTGGCAGAGCTCTAGTGATGTTGAGGGAGACACGAGCCACAGGGGATCTGTCAGTGGCGAACAAAAATTTTGCATGGGTAACATCATCCTCCGCCATACGGACAACCTGGAAAATGTCACCGAAAGCAATCTTACTTCAAACAGTGAGAGCTTTCGTGGTGGCTTTGAGTTTGTTCATGACACGGACCAGGGGGTCGAGGGCATCCACGCTTTTCCATGAGTGGCAACTGTATTCATAAATTGGGGGTGATAGCTCTAGAAGTTGAGGAAGCGGAACTCTTCTTGATCTGGTTCGATTTGCTGCTAATTTCGATAAGGAGAGGGGAGTGATCTGATTCGGTCGCATTTAGGTGAGATAGACTGGAGATGACCTCCATATCCGCCCATTTCGGGTTGATGAGAGCACGATCAAGGAGAGAGTATTAACGTCGAGCACCTTCTTGCATGTTGCACCAGATGAAAGCGCCGCCAACGAACTAGAAGGGAGACGAGTGGATGCTAAAGATAAAGTTGGTAAAGTCGTGGATAGCCGACAGAGGAGGATGTCAACCACCCGACTTCTTCTCTCTGCACGTGACAGCATTGAAGTCACCAACGCAAAGCCAGGGAAGATTGATGTGGTTAAGCTGGACAAACTTTAGGACTTCCCATAGTTGTTTACGTTCGAGGATGCCGTAACAACCGTGGACGGCAAATAGGAGATACTGAGACAGTAGCATGGGGTGTTCCACCCAATACGTTAGAGCCTGTCTCAAGTAGAGGATGATGCCAAGCTTCACGTCAGCAGAAAAAAGGATCCAAATATCGTAGCAGCCAGCGATGGCATTAAAGAAATCTAACTGCAACTGAATAGATTTGAGTTTGTTTGAAGGAATTTTGGGTTCAATAATCACTAAGATATCGATTTTGTGAATACGCTTGAGACTCTTTAATCTTCTCAAGGTGGGTTTATTGGCAAGGCCTCTAACATTCTACGAAAGGAAGTTAAGCATTGGAGTTGCTTTGGAGGGGGGTTTGGTGAGTTTCGTAGCCGACCTGTTGGTCATGGTCGAAGCTTCTTTAGCACGTCCTTTTCTTTATTGTTTGGAGGTGGTAGCATCCTTTCTATCCGTCTTGGTGGTGTCTGTCTCCTCATTCGGGTGCATATAAGCCTCTCCGGTAATCTCAGCTAAAGCTCCGAAATAGCTATCCGTGGAGGTGATGC
>JANAVB010017199.1:5051792-5071792 GCA_029216955.1 Iris pallida | reverse complement strand
GGCTGATCGGTCTGAAGTCTTTAAAGGTCTCCGGGTTGTCGTTCTTTGGAATGAGGATGATGTGGACAGATGATATAGATTTCGGATACGATGCTCCTTAAAAAAATACGGTTGTGGCATCCCAGAGGTCGTACTGAATGATGTCCCAGCATGTTTGGAAAAATACCCCATTAAACCCGTCCGGACCTGGGACGATGTTCGCATTAATGGACCACACCGCGGTCTTAAGCTCGTCGACTGAGGGAGAAGCGCTGAGGATCTCATTATCCCTGTCGGAAATCAGGGGGGAATCTCGGCCAGGAATCTGTCATCTTTAACCATGGCCTCTTTAGAAAACATGTTGGAGAAGTAGTTCGTGGCTGTATTCTGAATGTTCGCCTGATCGTCATGCAGTACGCCGTTCCCATCGCGGATGCGAAGGATTTTCAGAGAACTTCTACGGCCTTTGACGCACTTGTGAAAAAAGCCAGAATTCTGGTCCCCTTCCATGTCCCAGGTTAATCTAGCCTTTTGTTTCCAGAATTCTGTTTCAATCCTGATTCTGGATTTAAGGATGGCTTTGGCGAGGTTAAGAGATGCACGATTCTCCTGGGAATTGACGACGGCGTAGTCAATCTCCGCATGGGTGACATCATCTTCAGCATCCTTGATGGCTTGAAAAATGTCTCCGGACGCAATTTTGCTCTGGGTCGTAAGGGCTTTTCTAGTAGCTCTGAGTTTGATAGTTATTCTGATCATAGGATCCATATGGTTGACAGATGTCCAAGCCTCTTCCACGGTGTGTATGAATTGGGGATGGTGGCGCCAGAAGTCAAGGAAGCGGAAGGATTTTTTGATGCGGGTATGAGTATTGTTGATCTCGAGAAAATGCGAGGAATGATAGGATTCGGTGGAGTTCAGATGCGAAAGATTACTGATCAATCCCAATTCCGACCAACTGTCATTAACCATGACACAGTCAAGGCGGGAGTACTGTCTACGAGATCCTTCTTGCATGTTACACCAAGTGAATTGATTGCCGTGGAATGGGATATCGGAAAGGTGCGCGTTGAAGGCGAAGTTGTTGAAGTCCTCCATGGCCGAATGAGGTGGGTTACGACCACCAGATTTTTCTGCTCTGCAAGAAATAGTGTTGAAAACGCCGATGCAAAGCCATGGCATTTTGTCGTGGGGAAGGGAGGGCCCTGAGAGAAGATCCCAAAGCACTCTACGCTCCAGGATGGAGCAGCTACCATGGATGGCCGAAAGAATGACGCGGGACTTGAAGGCTGGGTGCTCGACCCAACAGGAGAGGGCCTGAGTGGAGTCGCTGATTATACCGAAGCGAAAGTCAGCTGCGAAGAAGATCCTAATGTCGTGACATCCGGAGAGCGCGTAGGGGAATCCTAGCTTGAGTTGTATAGCCTTCATCCTTTTTTGTGGAATATTGGGTTCAATAATAACAAGTAAATCAATCCAATTTGATTTGGTAAGGCTGATGATCCGATTCATAGTCTGTTTATTTCCTATGCCGCAAACGTTCCAGGAAAGGATGTTAGGCATTGAGGAAGGATGAGGGGGTGTTTTGAAACTTTACGGCGGATCTCGTGGTCATTGCCGTGAGCTGTCTTTGTTTCTTTTCTTCTTTCTCTTACTAGAATTGTTTTTGGGGATAGTGCTGACCGGTTCTGTAGCCCTATCTGAGTTCGAAAAGAGGACCTCGGCTGCCGTAGGGGAATTGTCAGTGTCATCACACTCCGCCAGAGCGCAAAGAGGATTGTCGCGATCAAGGAAACCCACATTGATAGCCTGCCAAAATCTGCCTGTGAGTGGGGAAGACGGGCGAGGGAGAACGATGGCAAAGCTGCGGAAGGGTGATGGATTGTCCGCGGAGATCGTACCAGCTTCCGCCTCGAGGGAGTACGATCTGAGACCGGCCGGTGATAGAATGCAGGGGATCTCAAGAGCAGGAGGGGAGGCTGAGGGGGAGAGAAGAGGGGGAAGAGGGAGCTGGGAGGGATCTGGAGGGGAGTGATGGTGAGGTCGATAGGGGAAGATGGTAGGGGGTTATGGAGGCTACCAGAGACAGGCGACTCTGTAGAGCAATCAGCCGGATCAAAGTCTAGAGCGCTGAAGGAATTATGGAGAGTGATGGCGAGAACAGGGGATGTTGGGGTAGGGGGGCCGTCGGAGATAGGCGACTCTGGGGCTGGATCGCAGTCTAGAGCTCGGACAGAGTTATGGAGGGTGATGGCGAGAGAATGTGGTGGTGCGAAGGCCGATCCGGTAGTGGTGGAGGAACTAAGATTAGGAAATGGGGGATTGACGGACAGGATCCGCGATGTGGGGTGGGATATGGGACCCGCGTCTGTCTCGTGCGACTTCCTGGTGGCTGGTTTCTTGAGTTCTGGGTGTGCACGGAAGCAGTGTTGAAGCGAGTGCCCGCTCATCTGGCAGTATTGACAGAAGATTATGTTGTTATCGTAAATCAGCGCTTTCTTGAATGACTGATCTTTCAGTTCTATCTCGAAGAAATTGAGAGGCTCGCTAGAAAGGTCCAGCTCTACGCAAATCTTTGTGTAGTTGCATTTGGAGAGGGTTCTCGTTTCTTCGGCAAAGCCACCCAGACTCCGAAAGAGCTGGCGATCCTCTTAAGTGCGGCTGCAGAAAAGCACACTAGGGAGTGATTGGGAAGTGTGATCCAGGAGGTGACTGTGGTCGAATCGATTTTGGGATTGAAGTTCGGTGACCATTTGACAATTTTGGCTATCTGAGTGCCAATCCTGGTCGAGCCTTTCGCCCAAACTTTGCTGTAGTCTTGATCGGAGAAAAGATAAAGAAACATGTGTTTGGGGTCGAGAGGAGCTATCCAGAATATCGTCGAGAGACCCCAGCCGGTAATGGCCTCCCGAACGATAGCAATTTTAGAGCATCCAGATCCAAACTTAAGGACCAAGGTCCTGATGAACGGGGAGGAGAGGGAGCGGATCTCCTCGGAGGAGAAGGGGACCCGGATAGGGTATCCGTCCTGCGGAGGCGAGAGAGTGACTTCTGGCAGAGCTACTTTCGCGGTCGAAACGTGATCAGACTGAGTCCTATCGGGCCTTAGGACATCAGCGAAGGAGAGGGAGTTGGGGAGGACTCCTGATAGCGCAGGGAGCCGTCCCGAGGGCGTTGACGATCCGCGGGACGGAGGGGGGCTACAGGAGTAGGGACTCGGAGAAAGGAGGAGTCCGAAGGGGAGCTCGGGAGATCACTGCTGGATGGCGGGGAAGAGATGAGCTCGCCATCCTGACCGTCAGCACCGACCACTAAAGGGGGAAAGGGGGCGTATTCCAAGGGTGGACCCGAGCAGACAAAAGCCTGTGGGGGGGCGGGATCTCGCAGGCGACAGCCAGGGGAGCAGGGGCCTGACCCAGCAAGGGATGGCACGGGAGGGAACCACGCGGTGCCCTTAGGGGAGACGGCCGGAATGACTGCGGAGCGAGGGTGGCGGGGAAGAAGCCCGGCAAGCGCGAATGGGGAAGGGCAGGAGGTTGGGTACCCCCGAGGAGGGATGGACCCAAAAGGGACGCAGAGGAAGGAATATTGGCCGTGGGACCCGCGAGCGGGGGGGGCGGGCATCATGCGTTCAGCCACCTGCGCAGTGGACAGGGCCGTGGAGGCGAACACGTGTCTGGAGTGGGCGGGGGTGGGTCCCAGAAGGCGAGGAGGGGGAGGCAACAGTGGCGCAGGGAGAAGAAGCTGAACTGAGGGACCCACAGGAGGGTGGGGACCTGCAGGCTCACAGCCGATTGTGCATGGCTCATGACAAGGGCATCTGCCCCAACATATATATATGTTGTGTGTGTGTGTGTGTGTGTGTGTGTGTGTGTGTGTGTGTGTGTGTGTGTAAAATATTATATATATATATATATATATATATATATTTTTTATATATATATATATATATATATATATATATATATATATATATATATATATATACATGTGTGTGTGTGTGTGTGTGTGTGTGTGTGTGTGTGTGTGTGTGTGTGTGTATAAAATATTATATATATATATATAAATATATATATATATATATATTGTTTGCAAAAACAAAAGTTGAAGAACTTTATTGATACAAACTTTGTAAAAGATTACAATTTGAATTCTGGGAAAGTACAACTGTAGGAATCCAATCTTGATGACGATTGCTTTATCCCTTGGACGATGTGAACTTTGAAGACAAAGCCTCTGAAGTTGAAGACAACTCTGAAATTGAAGGCAAAAAGCCTCGGAAATTGAAGGCAAAAGCCTCGAAAGAATGCAGCAGCACTTGGGCAAGAACTCCTGGACTCTCTGAACTTTGAAGTCTGGTCTCTCTATAATCTGATCTCTGATCTCTGATTTCTCTCTGATCTCCTTGAATGGAGACTTGAAACTCTATTTATAGAGTTCTGAGAAATAACTAACTTTTAGTTATTCTGGACTGCGCATGATGGATTGTGCAGCAGTTGGATTGCGCAACAATGGACTGCGCAGGCAGTTGCTGGATCATGGGCCAACTGTCTTGGACACATGGCATCATTTGATTGAAATGCGCATAATCGTGCATAGACGGTTGCCACGTAATGAACAATTGATGGCATGAATGCCACGTGTATTTTGTCATTTGTGTTGATAGAACGCGCACACTGAATTGCGCTGGCTTTGGATTGCGCAGACTTGGACTGCGCAGGAATGGATTGCGCTGCCAGCTGTCAACCGCTCTCGAGCGCTGTACGGCGCAATAAACGAACAGCCTCCTCGTTCTTCGTGTTGTCAGCTGTCAGGAAGATTTGATTGTGTCAGGTAATGATGATTTTTGCCACGTCAGCCTGCGCGCTTGGGAGTGTGCGCAATCTAGCGTGCGCAATCTGGAGGATGCGCAATCTGATGTCTGCGCAGTTCATCTGAAAGTTGTATTTCTTGATTTTCTGACTTTGTTGATGTGTGCAACTTGATTTTTTAGGACCTACAAGACCCCCTTCAAAGTTTTCGAAAGTTGAATCTATTCAAAATTTTGAAATACTTTGAATTTTGAAATTGAAATCAATTTGCGCATGTAGTGAGCTGTCTGCGCAATCTGAGGGATTAGCCCCATTTTTAGGCACAATCTAAGGCAGCCGTTTCGTTTTGAAAAACTATAAATAGCTCTTCAATTCCTTCAAAGTGTTCTTTACTTGCTTTCTTCGTGCACTTGAGAGAAAAAATTTCGAGCTCTTTTTTCCTTTCTTCTCCAACAATCTCGATGGCTCCCCGACGATCCTCCGCCACTGCTAAGGGCAAGGCCCCCGCCAAGTCATCGGCTAGGGGTGCGCGATGTGCTTCTCGTCACGAAACTGCTCATCCAGCGATGATAGGTAGATGACCTAATCAAAAACTCTTTTTAGAGTTTTGATTTCATTGTTCCTTCAGAATCCATCTCTTTTTAGAGATGTGATCATACTGCGCCACCCCTTTTTAGGGTTCTGGTTGCACAAATCAATTCGTTCTTCATTTTTATGAAGGACGACTCTCTGCGCAATCGGTTAAACTGCGCTGGCAAAAGTCAGCACAATTTGCTGATTTGCGTGGGACTGCCAGCGCAAACTGATGACTGTTTGTTTGCGCAATCAGATTATTGCGCAATCTGATATTGCGCAATCTGATGTTGCGCAGTCTGATGACAAAATTTTTGACTTGATTTGTACTGAATTTTTGTTTTCTTTGTCTGATGCAGTTAATACAAAAGAAGATCCCGGATATGAGGACTTTGTAGGGACCCTTTCAGAGTCAGAATACAAAGAGGACCTATCTCATGTGCACTATCCTCAATATGATCTGCCAACCTCCCGTCTGGCTATTTTGATATCCCAAGATAATAAGACTCTGCTATGTTTGATGAATGGACAACCTCTGGAGTTAGCAGACGCTGTCATTCACAAGAAGCCATTATTCCTGTTCGGTGATGCTTTTGAGAAAAGCTCTCAACCGAGACCAAGGATGGAAGAAAGGATTGTCTATCAGACGGATAGGTCATTCTCGATACCAGATGTTTCACGCTGCCTTCCCTTATCCCGGTATGCTCATGCGAGCTATCCGAGGAAGATGGAATGGAACCTTACACCTTTCCAAGATGCCCGTCCAGGAAGGATTTTTGTGAAGAAGGGGCCGAACAAGAAGGACATGTTCTACAGTTCCTCAGAACGGTACAGTGTCTTGTTAAGAGGTTTGAAACCCGGTTGCATTCCGCCGGAGAATTCTTCCTTGTTATTGCCTGTCAGAACTCCAATATTCGCAAATGAGTTTGCGAAGGTCGAAGGAAGGTATCCCGAGCAGGACATCAGATTAACTGGATTGGTGAATCCAGATTTTAAGAGATGGAACTGCATAACAAACTGGATTCTGACCAAGTTTGAAAACAAACTTCAGCAAATCAACTTGTACCAAGCAGTGCATGCCACTGTTTATGGTTTTGCTCCCAACCCGTATCTGTTCCTGGCTTTAGCAGAAAGGTACAATTACAGAACAGGGACTTTCATGACTCCTGGCGGAGAAATCGGGTTTGCACTTCATGAGATGCAGTACATCTCTTACTTGCCAATAGGGGATGCCCCATATGAAGAATTTGTCCCAACAAATAATGAGTTGGACAAACTCCGAAAAGAGAACGCAGAAATGGTAGCAGTCTTCAAAGAACTGCTATGTCATTATAAAATCTGTTCTCTGTTCTACAAAAGTGCTACATCAAATACCTGCTATTCCTCAAAATGGTTACCTTATCTGTTCCTTAACCACATTAAAGAACCGAAGACCAAGGAACATGATAGATGCTATCCTGACTTCTTTAAGCCATTGAGCAACACAGAAGTGATGAAGTTGATGGAAGAAAGTGGCGATTTTGATGAAGAGATGAAGGATGATCATCAATGTCCTCCTTTAAAGAAAGGAGATACTCTCGAAAGTTATTTGAGAGTAGGATATAGATCTATGTCAAAAGAAGCCCAATTAGCAGGGTTTCTGACATATTGGCTCCGTCGGTTTGTAGTCCCAGGATCGAGTGCTGTAGACCGCTTCCATCGCGGTGTTCTTTTTGCCGCCGTCAGATTAGTCTTCGGCTATAAAATAGATCTTTTGTCAGCGATGACTTGTAAGTTGAATGCCGGTCTTCGTCTGTACGTCGATCTGATGCTGAAATCTAAGGGTAAAAAAGAATTTCCTCGGTTGGAATTGCCGTATACATATCTATTTGGGTGGTTGCTCCTTCACCATCCTACTTTGATGGACCCCGGCATGGGACCGGTCGACGGCAGCTTTTTGCGGAGATACTCTCATAGTAAGTGGAAATACACTGCTCTGAGAGATTGTAGATATGCTCTGAACCTGAGCAAAGGATGGAACTTTTGTTGCACTCCTCCTCCTACTGGATATGAACAAATGCCGACAAATATGATTGACTCGAAGATGCAACCTTTGAGCCGTGCAGCTTTTGAGTGGTTGAAGACAATTCGACCGTCCCATTTGGTGTACCGGTTTGAAGATGAATGTTATTTAGAGCCATATCTCCCCAATCGATTTGCTTGGCAGTTCGGGTACGACCAATTCCATGTGGAAAATGCTATCACGTGCCTTCAAGGAAAGGGTTTCTTGAAAGATGGGGCCCGAGCATGGGCTTATTATAATGCTCGAGATACGAAAGTAACATTCTCGATGCCAGTAAATAGCAATCATGGCCCTCGGATGCTATTTACATACTCAGTATTCTATACATCTTCGAACACCTTTGCTGAGAATTTCAATCTCGCGGATAGCTTCGCGTCTTCAACAAGATTGAAGAGGGGAGGAGTCGTCATGTCGCTCATAGGAAATGATGAGGTACATGAGCCAGTAGATGCACCCTTGGAAGCTTCAAGGGACGGTATGTTCCCTCAAGAGGTTAACGTACCACTATGCATTTCTTTGAGGGTGACTAAATCTCCAGCCAAGAAGAGGAGAAGAGAGGAGCCTCCCGCTCCGGCAGCAAAGAAGAAACTGATCTTAGATTATTCCTCTGAAAAGATTACCACTAGATCTCAATCTCGGCAGCTGGCCAAGACAATTCAGCAAGAAGAGGCTACCACACCGACCTCTATCCAAAGACAAGTCGAGACTGTAAATATAGAGAGCCCTGAGAGGCCTCTGAAAGAAAGAAGCTGGCCCAAAGAAGAAATCGAATGGCCTCTCCTTCTGGACGAGCCCCGTCTTCAATAGTAGTGGATGCTGCGGCAGGATTCACTATGCCATCTCCCACTCCTATTTCAGAACCTAGGAATAAAACTCCTAGTCCAGAACGTAGGAAAGAGATTGAGCAGAGGAAAGATCCTGATCCAAGAACTGAGGCTGAAGAGCCCAGAGGAAGTATCATGGAGGAAGAGCAAGATGTTGTACGATCTCTTTTACCTGCTGCGGAGACGACTCAACTTCCTCCTACTCCAGGGACCCTCCGCGAAGAGGAAGATCGTGAAGTGATTGCGGCTCTAGAAGATTGCAACTACAGCCCACTGGAAGACTCTTTTGACCAAGCTGCAACTGCCAGCAGGAATGCACCAGAAAAAGGTGAAGATGAGGAGAGCTCTTCGTCCGAGAATATTGATGAATATATGCAAGATCTTGAAAGGGATGATGAAGTGCATATATCTCCTAATGTTGTCGACGATACCTTAAATCCTGAAGAGGATGTTGAGGTAGAAGTATCTCCAGAAAACGTCACTGATACCTTAAATCCTGAAGAGGATGTTGAGGTAGAAATATCTCTAGAAAAAGCAGCAGGTGAAGAAGCTTCGAAAGAAACTCCCGCCACTGATCCTCAAGGTATAAAATAAAATTAGCAATCTCCTCTTAAATAGATTGATAGCTAACGTCTTTATTTGTATTTCCTGCAGATCTTGAGACTCCTCTAGCACCTCCGACGTGCACGGACATAGTGCCTATAACGACGGTGATTGTAAGTAGCAGTCATCATTTATCCTGTGGTTCTGAAGCGGGCAGTAGTCAAGCTGTTATGGCTGAAGCTACTTCTGCTCGGCTAGAGTCTATTCCAGCAGATGATAGGCTCATTGCTGGATTCAACCATGGTAAGACAGTTTACATCTTCAATCTTCTTAGACAATAGCAAACAACAGGCAAAATGACAATTTTTACTTTTGCAGAGGAACAACCAGGAGGGGCAACTAGCTCCACTTTGGCTCCTTTGTTCAAAGAGCCTGTTGTCCAGACGCGAGAGATTGAACATCCTGTGGCCTCGTCATCAACAGGAGTAGCTGCAACTCCTGGTGCTATAGCGATTAATAATCTTGTGATCCAGTCATTTACCAGATGCTTTTTTGAGTTTTTGGGACCTCTAGTAAATAGAATGATGGAAAAAGAGGGTACTAATTTTTTTATGGTTAGGGGTCCAACCTCTCTCTTAGTAAGGGCTATCCGGGAACAAGGTGACGAGGCTCAGGCCACTTTCCTGGATCATATTTTGAATGAGTTAGAGATTTCCATCAGAAACTATAAAGAGCTCAACCAAGGAGACGTAGAGTCTCTAGTGCAGGCAGAGTTCGAACAACTGGCTCAGGCGGCTGATATTGAAAGGGTAAATCTCCAGAACCTTTTGGAAGCTTTCTCTGCAAAATCTGCTGAGTATCAGTCCAAGCTAGAATCAGTGACCTTAATGGCTGAGAGAAAAGAGCAAAGAGTTGCTGAGCTGAGGGCAGAGATTGCTCGTCTTCAGGAGGAATTAGAAAATGAAGTTACTGATCATCAACTTGCAACCCAACAATTCAATGCTCTGATTCAGGAAAGGGATGAGTACGTGGCAGCTCATAATGCTGAGATTACTCGCCGAATGGTGGCCATGCCTTCTTTCAATGAAGAAACCGGGATGGAAGAAGCCAGAAGGATAGTGATGTCATCTCGTGAAGAGCGACTACAGACTCTGAAACAACAAATTGCTAGTCTGATAACACCTCCACCTCATTAGAAAGAACTTTTTGTATCTTTGGTAGTACATGTTTTTTTGTAATATCTCATATTTTGATTAATAAAAGACATTTTGTTGTGGCTCCATTATTTGTTGCATATCTTGCTCAGATATAAATAATAGATATAGAAAATATATTCAGAGGTACATGACATGATATATTTCTGAATTTCTGTAGGAAAATAATTATATTCATTATATCTGCTCAGATGTAATATGAACGTGGCAGAATATATCGAATATTATTATTTCAATAGATAACTTAATCAAGGATGATAAGTTACTGATGTGAATGATTAAATGAACAAAATGAATCATCAAAAAGGGTGTAAACGAAATAAATCGTCATAAGGAACGGGTAAACCGTCGAAATGGTGGAATGAACGGACAAACCGTCAGGTGGAAATGAATGAACGGATGAACCGTCAAATGATGATTAATGAACGGGTGAACCGTCAGGTGAATGTGAATGAACGGGCGAACCGTCGGATGGATGTGAATGAACGGACGAACCGTCGGATGAATGTGAACGGATGAACCGTCGGGTGATAATAAATGAACGGGTGAACCGTCAGGTGAATGTGAATGAACGGATGAACCGTCGGATGATTGTGTCGCTTCGTTATTTGCAGAATCTCTGCCTATAAATAGAACAGAAATTTAGCAGAAAGGAGCACTTCCACTTTTCTAACATAAAAATGTCGTCTGGAGATGCACCCAAGAAGACTGAACTCGCCCTGAAGTTTGAAGAAGGTGTTGAAGAACGTCCGGCCGAACTGATTCAGCCAAAGCAGGCAGAGGCAGGCGAAGGTTCGTCTGTACCAAAAGCACCGCGAGATATTCTGGACTTCTTGCTTGAACTAGGAAAGACTGAAGAAGAAGAGGCCATGAGGCTGGCTGCTTGCAAGTTCCTCGTGGGCTCCAGCAAAGAGGTTCTAGGCTCTTTTGCTGACCGTGTCTTCGAGAAGGACGGCCGTGGTCCGCAAGCCAATGTTGAAAAGGACGATAGTGACCTTCCTTGATATCATGTACTATCATTCATGATGAAATAAAATTTTATTTATGAACTTGAACTTGTCTGATAATTTACAAGCATTTACATTTATACATAGTACTTTTTAAGGAACTTGCCATTGATAGGCATCATTGCAATTCGTCCATCCAGTTCTGAGAGTTGATAAGCTCCATTTGAAAGACTTTGCTTACAACGTAGGGACCTTCCCACTTTGCGTCGAATTTGCCTTTGCTCATATGAGTCATAGTCATAGGACGTATGACTGTTAAAACAAGTTCTCCTTACTGAAAGGCTCTGACCTTAACTTTCCGGTTGAAAGTCTTCGATATGCGGGCTTGATATAACTCAATATGCTGTTGAGCCAATAGCCGCTTTTCATCGAGTACTTCTAATTCTTGAAGTCGGAGAAGTTCATTGTTCTCTGTAGTGAGCTCGTTAGCAATGACAATCCTTAAAGAAGGAATTTGAAGTTTCAGAGGAAGAACAGCTTCACAGCCATATACCAAAGAGAAAGGTGTAAAACCTATAGGGTTGCGGACCGTAGTTCGGTAGGCCCATAGACATTCGCCAAGCTTTTCACTCCATTTCCGTTTGTTAGTGGATACAAACTTTTTGAGGAGCTTGATAATGGTTTTATTGAAAGCTTCAGCTAATCCATTAGCAGCAGGATTGTAGGCTGTCGAAGCGACATTGTTAATTCGGTGATCATCACAGAATCTTGTGAATTTTTAGCTGATGAATTGCGGTCCGTTGTCATGGATGATTCGTCGAGGGACACCAAATCGATAAATGACATGGTGTTTGACGAAGTTAATAACACTGCTGGTTTTGACTTCAGCTAAAGGTATAGCTTCAGCCCACTTAGAGAAGTAGTCGGTTATTGCTAGTATGAACCGATGTCCTCTGGAAAAAGGAGGATTAATAGGACCTATGATGTCCATGCCCCAAGCTTCGAAAGGCCAAGAAGCGGCTGTCGGATGTAGAAATTCTGAAGGTTGATGAATAAAATCTGCATGGATTTGACAGGCTCGACATTTCCTTGCATATTCAATGGCATCTGATACCATAGAGGGCTAGTAGTAACCCATGCGTCGGATACGATCCTGTAGTTTAGGACCGGGTTGATGTGCTCTGCAGACACCATCGTGAGCTTCACGTAACACCTATTTTGCTTCATCACCAGCTAGACAGCGTAGAAGGAGACCATCATAAGTCCGTCGATAGAGAGTCTTGGTGGTTTGGTTGTAGTAGAATCGTAGAGATCATCGACGAATACTCGTAGCTTCCTTGGGATCTTCAGGAAATATGTCATGAACTACGAAGTCGATGAAAGGAGTTCTCCAATCTTCATTGATAACATTAACTTTAGCAAGATTACTGAACTCGATATTACGATTGTTTTCGACAGAAAACAATTCTCGATTATAGATAACTACCACTTGTTGTCTTCTGATAGGAATGGCTAAGACTGCTGCAAGATTGGCCAAAGCATCTGCCTCAGTATTGCATGCTCGGCATACATATTCGATGAAGAAGGCTTTGAATAATGTAGCCATGTTGATTGCTGCTTCAAAGTAAGGTACCAGATCTTGATGGCGGACTTCATAAGTTCCTCTAACCTGGTTGACAACCAGCTTAGAGTCACCGTAAACTTCGAGATATTCGATATTTAATTGCTTGGCTAATTGAAGATCGATGAGTAGAGCATTATACTCTGCTACATTGTTGGAGCAGGATTCATCTAGAAAGTAAGCTCTTTAGATAGTTGATCCGTTTGGAGAAACGAGAACAACTCCAACTCCTGTTATAATAGCACCATTGGGTCCGATTCTGGATGCTCCGTCAAAGAATAGACGCCAGGTTGGAAATTCTTCAGAGATCATGTTGACTTCCAACGTCTCATCTGGAATTTCATCGTAAAGTTTGGACGTCTCTGGAACAGGATGAGCTGCTAAGAAATCCGCCAGTGCTTGACCTTTGACAAACTTTTGAGGAACATACACCATGTCATATTGGGCTAGAAGAATGGCCCATGTAGCCAGCCGAGAGTTGAGCGTGCTAGGCTTCTTCATCAGTACCCGAAGAGGATTGACTCGAGATATGACATGAATGGTTTGACCAATGATGTAATGCCTTGTCTTTTGAACAGCGAACATAAGGGCTAGACATTCTTTTTCAACCGGACTATAACGGTGTTCAGCACCAATCATAGTACGACTGAGATAGTAGATGGCTTGTTCATGACCTTCTTTATTCTTTTGGGCGAGTAAAGCACCCAATGAATGGTCCATAGCACGGACGTACATTAAGAATGGAATGCCTGAGATTGGTGGCACTAAGACTGGTGGGTTCATGAGATATCGTTTGATGTCGTCGAATGTTTGTTGACATTCTTCAGTCCAAATAAAAGATACACCCTTCTTCATTAGTTGAGTGAATGGTCTGCAGCATCCAGACAATTCGAAATGAATCTCCTGATGTACGCAAGTCGACCTTGAAATCCTCGTAGCTCTTTTAGGTTGCGTGGAGGACGCATCTCTTGAATGGCTTTGATCTTCTCGGGATCCACGTGTATACCCTTAGAGGTAATGACGAAGCCGAGAAACTTACCACTAGAGACACCCAAGAACGACTTGGTGGGATTCATCTTGAGCTGATATTGGCGCATAAGATTGAAGATTGTTCTCAAATCTTGGATATGATCTTCTTTCAGACGACTTTTAACAGCGATATCGTCAACATAACATTCGACTATTTTATAAGATGTTCTCTGAAAATGGTACTCATAGCCCATTGGTAAGTTGCACCAGCGTTCTTGAGACCAAATGGCATCACTGTGTAGCAATAGACTCCCCGAGGAGTGCGGAAAGATGTGTATTTTTTATCTTCGGGATTCATCTTGATCTGATTGTATCCAGAGAATCCATCCATAAAAGATATTCGCTCGAACCCACAAGTATTGTCAATCATGACGTCCGTAATAGGGAGAGGAAATTCATCT
Organism: Iris pallida; assembly: GCA_029216955.1. NCBI lineage: Eukaryota > Viridiplantae > Streptophyta > Magnoliopsida > Asparagales > Iridaceae > Iris > Iris pallida. Next base: position 5,057,788 of record JANAVB010017199.1, on the reverse strand, counting down.
TTTGGACATGCTTCATTAAGATCCCGAAAATCAATACAAACTCGAACTTTGTCGGTTTTCTTCAGGACTGGAATAACGTTGGCTACCCAATCGGGATGCTGTTCTTCTCGAATAAAGCTGCAAGCGATAAGCTTCTTGACTTCATCATCAATCGCATCCATCATTTTAGGCTTGAATCGCCGTTGCTGCTGTTTAACTGGTTTAGCATTCGGCAGGATATTCAATTTATGAGTAGCGATTTTGGGATCTAGTCCTGGCATGTCTTCATAACTCCAAGCAAAGACATCAAGGTATTCTTTAATGAGAAGAACCAACTCTTGCTTATCTGCTTCTGAAAGATTCTTGCTAATAAAGATTGGACGAGGTGACCCGTTTTCTCCTACATCAATTTGAACCAATTGATCTTCGGTAGGAGGTTCTCTTTGTTCGACTCGGAGTACCCACTGATTATCCATCTGTTGAGCCCAAGGATCTGTTTCAGAACTTTCTTCAACATCCTCATCATAGCCTTCCGGAAGTTCAGCGGAGACCATATTAGAAGATACGATCACATGATGGACTTCACCAATGCTAATTCAGAATCCCATGATCTGGAATCAGAAGAGTTAGAGCGCTCTTCACTATCAGAGTCAGATACTGCTGGGGATAACATCAGAGGAGAAGCATATTCGAGACCTCTTTTAGTCCTGCTGTAATACATCTCTGACTTTTCTTGTAGAACAGCGGTACGGAGAGGAGTCTTTTTGCCCTTACCGTAGTTGAGGCCGCTTTTGAAGTCGTAACCCATCTTTCCGACGATGTCTTTTGATTGTTGACTGTAACGACGGAATTGAAGATGCCCCGTGTCGTTAACTTTGCTATCATCCGTATAGCTGAATTTTTGTTCCGGTCTTTTACTAAAAAGTATTGGACGTTCACCTTTCTTGCGAGCAGGAACAATACGATATGAATCTTTTGGGTGTTCACATGAAACTTCTGTTTGAAGAGATTGTACAACTCCTATTGTAAATGATTTGAAGCTATCTAACATATCCAAATAGCATTCAGTATGATAAATAACATCAGTATACTCGAAAATGGATGCTTTTTTATTGATTTGTACATCTGTATTTATAGCAGGACCTTTAGCCTTAGCAGGCTTGGTCAGATTGATTACAAGAGGGGGAGAAGAAGAACGTGGAGGAGGCTTGTTACGACGAAGGTCAATAACAAGTGGCTCAGAAGAGGTGAGCTCCCTTTTTTCCTTGTTATGAGTTAAATCAACAACAAGTGGCTCAGAAGAAGTGAGCTGCTTTTTGTCCTTGTTACGACGTAAGTCGATAACAAGTGGCTCAGAAGAGGTGAGCTTCCTTTTATCGTGACCATCATCAGTAGATTGCCTCTGGACTGGCAAGTGAATAGCCAGTGGTTTAGAAGACTGAGGATGAGAAACGCGCCCTTTGACAGGTATAATAAGAGTGTCTTTGGGTACTGCTTCTTGGTCTTCTTCAGTATCCATGGCCAATACCACTTTCATAAATTCTTCCTTATACATACGAGCGTCATTGCAGTATGCTTCAACACCCTTGAAAGGATAAAGGTCTGCAACTTTTTGTGAACTTCTCCTTTGTCATCGACATATTTAAAGCATTGATGAAGAGTTGATGGAACAACATTATGTTCATGGAGGAAGGGTCTTCCCAGAAGAGCGTTGTAAGAACAACCATGATTGTCGATGATATAAAAGGTCACCTTTGTGCGAAGATTGCCTATTTGAAGTTTTAAGCGGATTTTGCCCAAAGGTTCACTCCTTCCTTGGTTGAATCCCAAGATAGTAGTGATTGTACTTGAAAGACTATGAACTGGTATCTTCAATGCATCTAGCATCGTCTTTGGCATGATGCTGAGAGCAGACCCTGGATCTATCAGGATACGATCGACTTTTATCGAATCGACATACCCTGTATAGTAGAGAGGACGATCATGTCTATTATCCTCCAGCAGCATATCATCCTGAGTGAAAGTGATATTTGGAATCAACTCCAGGACACTATGACAGTGACGACAAGAGACTGGTTCTGATTCTGGCTTCTTAGGAGAGTTAAGCAAGTTTCAGCTTGCATCAGTGCTTCACTTAGAGTTTCTCGAGTCTCCTTGGAAAGGCGCAAGAGCTCGAAGATTGATAGCCTAGCTGGTGTATTGGCTAATTGAGCCAATATATCAAAGTTGTACGGCTTTTCAAGTCCTGTAGGAGATGATTTCTTCATGGGCTTGTCAAAGTGGACTTGTTGCTTGCCTTTGTCAGCAACCACCGGCTTAGGAGGAATAGGCACTACAACTGGTGAGGATGTGGAAGGAATCTCTTCAGAGGAAGTAGATTGTACTGGAACAGGTTCAGAAGAAGAGGCAGGATCCTCTTGAGCTTCAGAATGATCTTTCAAATAGGCTTTCCTTGATCTGGTGCCTAGCAGAATTTCTTCGTCAACTATGGGGTCAAAAGACACCATGTTGTAAGTCTTTGTCTTGCCTTTAGAACGACCTTTCTTCTTGGACGAAGAGGGCACTTCGAACTCCAGAGCAAGATCGGGATGAATCCACATAATTTTGCCGTTGTCAAGAGACAAAGGGACGAGACCTTCATTTGGTGGAAGAAGAAGATTCATAATCTCAAGAGTAGCCTTGGGAATAGGAATGACACCGTGCTGTACCATCTGCGGAGGAAAGTCACCAAATTGGACTGAAACCATATTCGCAATAACAATCTTCTCATCTTGCTGTAGAGTGACGACACCAGCATTGACAAGCTCTTGAATTTTGCCTTTGAGCACGTAGCATGCTCGAGTAGGATGTCCAATGAACCTTTGGTAGACACAATATTTAGGATGATCTGTCTTACCGACTTCATCAGGTTTCTTTGGGTCTAGGAGCTGAATCTTGTTGCTTTTGAGTAAGCAATCAAAAATGCTTGCAGTATCATTCTCGTCGAAGGAATATTCTACTTTCGGACGAGGTTCCTTCGGTGGAGGTGCAGAAGGAGTGGAAGTGGATGTAGACGGAGCTACATTAACAGCTAGAGACTCTTTATTCTTGTTCAGATTGATGTTCAAAGTCTCTTTTGCTTTGCGGTTGTTCTGGCGGTTGCCACCACCTGATGTCTGGTGTTCATCTCGATCGGGATTAGACATTTGTACCCCCAATTGCTTGAACTTCTCGGCACTCACTTCCGCAGCTTTGGCATTGACAATGAATGAGGGCCAATCTTGGAACTGGGTAGATCCTGTCCACATACTGATGATAGGCAAAAGATTTGCCTTACAAGTATCAATAGTGACAGCAGCTGGAGTTCCGGGAGGCATCTTCAAGGCTTCACGGCGAAACCGTTCGATGAAACTCTCAGCAGTTTTATTGTGTTTCTGTTTGATTTTGTTGAGAGCCGACATAGTCATGTCGTTAAATCCTTCATAGAACCGTTCCAGGAAGATTTGTTTGAGACCTGAGAAGGAAGTGATACAACCATCGGGCAAATTTTTGTACCAATCATATGCTACGTCGGTTAAACAACCGACGAACACTCTGGTAAGAAGAGCGTCATTTGGCTGGAGTTGAACGGTCATTACCTCAAAATGATTGATGAACTGACTAGGAGAAGTACTGCCATCAAACAAAGAGATCGTTGGGATCTTGTACTTCGGTGGGAACGGAACTTCTTTCCATTCAACTGGATAAGGCTGCTTGATCTCCAATCTTTGCAATTTATCTTTCTCTTTGAAAGCTTCGAACTGAGTTCGCAAGAGTTTGACAGCTTCATTGGCATCTTCAGATGACGAAGAAGGAGCAGGTTGAGTAAGAGTGATAGGAGAAGGAACAGCATTGTAAGCACTACCCCCAGCCACTGACTGACTAGGTGTAGTTTGAACTTGTACTTGTACAGGAGGCATTTAAGGAGACACTACCCCCAGCCCAGTATTGGCAGGTACTGAAGATGCTATGATCTCTGGATTTACAGCAGTAGGTACAGTCGGTGGTGTGACATGTTGTTTCACAATGATAGAATGCATACTGGCGACCATTTCAGCCATGGTCTTTAACTTGTCTTCCAGTGCAGCAATTCGCTGTTCTTGATTTGCTGAAGTTGAAACATCTGGATCATCAGTGACAACATAAGCTGTCACTTCTCTTGGTACAGTGGAAGATACTGTCTGTTCAGAGCTTTCGCTGTATGCATCATAGTCGGAGAAAGAGTCGTCTCCTGACTGAGAAGCAGGAAGATAACCTGAAGGGTTTTGAAGAAGATTCCTTTGACCGATTGTATCTCGGCTTCGAGATCGGGTATGCCGAAATACTCCTTCAGAGGATTCTTGGAGTAAGTCTAAATACCGCTGGCTTGGCTTACGAGGTTTGCCATGCTTAGAGCACCTTCTACCCCCAGTATCTCGGGAAGTCATGTTGATAGAAGCATATAAGACTTCATCTTCTTCTGACATAGCTTCAGATTTAACAAAGTCAGACGATCGAAGACAGATCGTTTTGTTGTTTGACAACAACATTGGATGATGACTTTGTGGTTGCAATGATGATCAGATGATTGAACTGAAGGTGTTGAAACATTGTCTTATTTTTGTCTGAGATGTTCTCGGAGATCGGAGAACAGCAGCAGGACGAGGAAAACTCTGAGGGATCTGTTCTTTGATAATGTTTGGAACATGATTCTGATTCTTCAAATGTTTAGTTTCTTGAGTGTATAGGAAGTGCTCACTTCATTGGCATAAGTGTCAGGATCTTTGGCCCTGGAGATTTGTTTTTGATGTTTGATCTTCGGCATTGGTTGCTTACGTTTTACCGAAGTTGGTCGATTGAGATATGTTCTTAAATTTGCAAACTCACCCCCAGGAGTTTCTGTTTGAGACACCAGCAGTTTTCCCTGCCTGGAACGGGAAATCTTGAGAGTTGGGAGGTCCTGGAATTCTGCTACCGGGGTAGACAGAATACCTCTTTGGTCAGTACAAGTTCTCTTGTCATAAAGGAAAGAAGAATCCTTGTTTGAAAGAGTTCTAGTACTGATTGGTGCCGAGGCACGTTCAGATTGATCTTCAACAGTAAAAACTGAAGAAAATTGAGAAAAGACCAAAGGGCATTTTCCTTTGTTTTGTGAAGAAGGGTTAGCTAAAGAGCGTTTCCCTCTATTGTCTTCCAAGTCATGGGACAAGGAAGTTTGAGAAAAGACCAACGGGCCTTTTTCCTATGTTTTGAAGAGGAAGAGGAATAGCCAAAGGACTACCCCCTGTAGATTGCACAGGAGCAACAGTGTGTTTGGGAAGAGGAGCAGAGCCTTTCCCCTTGTTAGAGAAGAAAGAATTTAGCCAAAAGGCTGTCACTCTTGGATTGCGCAGGAGCAGTTTGCATGAATGGATGGCGCACTGGTTTTGGCCACAGAAACTGTGGTTTGTGCATCAGGAGTTCTTGCTACAGAGTGCTTAGGGTAGACTCTGGATGTTGGAGCATTGGACTGCACAGACAGATTGGCAGCCAATTGCGCCAGGGGCATAGGAGTCTTGTACTTGGCTAAGGCAGCATATAAAGTCTTCTGTACTGGCAATAGCAGATTGCGCAGCAGTAACAGAGACAGATTGTGCAGCAGTCTTGATGACGGAAGCTTTGGACTGTGCAGCAGTCTTGATAGCAGATTGCACAGAAGTCTTGCTGGCAGCATCAATGGACTGGCAGCAGTCTTTGGGACCCACACTGGGCACACTTTGCTTGTGGCAGAAGTGGTTGCAGTGCGAGGAGTGGTCTTGGAGTTGATCATAGCCTCGTAGGCTGTCTGGTTGATCTTCACAACCAGTGTCTTCTGCGTCTTTCGATAGACGCTACGTCACATTGAGTTGTCACTTCCTCATCGGAGGAGAAAGTCGTCCCCAGCAGAGTCGCCATTTTGTTTAAAAACAAAAGTTGAAGAACTTTGTTGATACAAACTTTGTAAAAGATTACAATTTGAATTCTGGAAAAGTACAACTGTA